>CAXKVX010004545.1:0-15001 GCA_964058865.1 Eleocharis quinqueflora
TGCAGAATCTGAAGTGGAAAATCCATATGCTACTAACTAGTGCTTGCGAATTGCGACCTTAAAATCAATTCTATTTATCTTAATTTTTACATATATATTTCAATTAGTTTTTCCTTCAATCAGTAATTAGTAATTACTGATCCATGTAAGTTGATGCAGGATAAGTTGGTGAAAAATAAGACGACATGCATGTAGTACTGTTGAGAGGAAAAAGTGAAGCGCAGGTGTATTGACATATCGACATAAATTTAGATCTTAACATATGAAGATAAATTTAGATATTAACATGTCGAGATAAATTGTTAAAGTGCAACATTGGAAATTGTTGTCCAATAAAATTAGATCGAAATGCAAGAGAACCAATTCTTGAAATTTTGAAATAGAATAGTTGCCAAGTTGTAAATTTTGATATCGTCAAGTATGGGCAGCCACGAGACAGCTTTAAAATAAAAAATAAAAAGGAAACATATTATGTTTTCACAAACATCTGATCTGAAAAAAAAAGAAAAAATTGGGACGAGAAGAGAAAAAGAATTGAGACAAGATATAAATACAATAGATAAGGATGTCACAAAAATGAGTCAATTCAATATGGGAAGTACATTGCCTCCTAATAACACAGCAAAAAAGAGCATTAATCTACTTAGAATTATAACTTTGCTTCTATGGTTCTAATAAACAATTAAATTATCTTCTAATAAATCTATTTGTCTTATATAAGCTATAAACAAAGAAAAACCAAAAGAATTTAAAATTGCCGCAAAATTATGTCTGCTTCAGTACCTTTCTAGACAAACTCATCAAGCACTCTCACTTCCGCCAACCCAATACTGTTTAACAGCATAGAGTATCTTCTCTGATATCTCGGGCCCGTCCTGGTGATCACTCATTTTTGTTTTCCATCTCATGCCATTCACCAGCTTATTCACCTTTATCAATATATCAAAATGATCGCGGAAAATAACTGCACCTTCAGGTCTCAGTATGCGGTCCATTTCTAGCAGAATATCTTCCATCTTGCACCTATGTTATATTCATAAAAAATCTTGAATGGAAGTCGGAATATTTCAATCAAAACAAATAATATACAACAGTTGTGCAGATTAGGGCAATGATGTTCTTCATAAAAGAAAAAGTTATCAAAGCTTCCCAAACTGCTATGCAAATGCTTGATCAATTCAACCCCAGAATGGTACCAAGATGTACCTCTCCGTTCTACGCTCTTAATACATTTTAGATGATACCTTCTATCTTCTTCTTTTTTATTTTTTGAAAGAGATTTGTATGTGGCCTATACTTACTTTCCCTGATACAAGCTAAAAACGTCATTAGCATGGATAAGGTCATAAGTCCTTGGATAAGTGGAGAACGCTTCACACCTAAAACAAAACAAAATGATATCATATTCTAGGGTCCAGGCTATTTACAAAAAAAGTGTCATTTTAATAATGAAAAAAGAAGTAAAAACATACCAATCATGATAAATCCCAATCAAACCTCTCTCGTAGATAACGCCTAGTGTAGATTTACTATTAGATATAGTTGGCACAACATTCATTACCCACAACTTAGGAGAATCGATAGCAGCCGCGAATCCGCCCATACCAGCATTCAAATCCATTATGTTGCGGTATCTCCCAGAATCTAGCAATTTATTGACTCTCTTGTACTCTGCAACGTTCTTCTGCCACAACTTGTTATGTTGTTCGAATAATTCTGGGGTGAAACCAGATATAGAGCCACTCGCTATCCTTGGAGGAACTGCATTGAGTCTCTTTGGAAATGACAATAGCTCGCCTCCTGCCACCTCATCAGCATAACTAGTTATGCATGGCTCCATTTCCTTGTACCTAAGTTAAAAGGAGATTAAGAATTAATGCATCTATAGAGATGTATTACTAACTTAATTATCGTGCAAGTATCCTATAATTACCGAGTAATCTGCAAGGACAAATTAGTAATTAACAGAAGATTACATGAGAATAAACGAGAGAGTTTCAGTTTCTTACCACACATCATCTGAATCGATAGTGCTGCACATAGTAGCACGCGTCTGGTCTTGCCTAACAGAGCAAGAATCAAAATTAATGCTCTTTCTCCAAATGCCTATCTCTCCAATCTCAGTTACCTTCTCCCAGCAAAGGAGCTTTGCAGTTTCTTCAATCTTTCTTTGTTCTTCCTCAAGGTCTTCCTTTGTACGTTGCCATGATTCATAGTTAGCCCTCCAGTTTATAGGTGGTCCGGACAGCACCCAAAAGCCTCCCGGTCTAAGAACTCTGTCGACTTCCATCAAGTACATGCCTCCTGCACAGTCCAAACATCAAAATTAGCAGCTAGTTGCTGTATATCTACTTTTGTGTTTATCTGCTTGAATAAAACATTTGGAAATTTCATGCCATTGCAGTCATGGAACAAACACACTTTTACTTTTAGCAGTTATTCAAAATATATCTACTAGCTTATTTCTGAGACCAAGCAAATTTTTTAATAGCAATATATTCTCAACAAATATATCTGAAGAATACAAAAGGGATAGAAAGCCAGTTACCATTTTCACCCCAAGGAATCAGGCACCTAGAGCAGTGAGCCATATCGAAAGCCCTCGCCGGATAGGGAAGTTTTATAGATCCAAGCACACCTATAACAGCCGGCACGCCTCTTTCAAGTGCAAACTGGACCTGTGCCTCATGAGAGTCTCTTGGTGCAAATGACATTGTCAGAACATTCCTTCCAAGCAGATATGCACCCAAGCTAGCAACCTACATTCAGTGATGAAAATGTAATATATAAACAATTGAGACAGAAACTGAATTGATGCATGCTTGTTGATCATCTATTCTTTTAATTACTCCTATAAAGTTTTAGGACGGGAAAAAACTCAAGTGCAAGAACTTCACATACCCCACAGCCTGTGTCAAGGACAGTTCTGACAGTCCCATCAGCAATTGGAACAACAGATGCCACCTGGTCGATGTAATTGTCGGCACCTTTAGGAAACTGGGTCCCACCACCAGGAAACCTAAACACATTTCCCTGAAACTGGACCCAGTTCTGAATAGCCTTCTCAACCGTCAGGCTCTTGTATGGCACATTAACATAAGCTGCATAATCTCGGCTTTTCGGCCATCGAAACGGTGCCACGTACCCCTTCGGCGCTGGTATGAGGCAATATATTTTCTCTTCATCAGGGGGGCAATGCCTCTCTCTGTAAACCATGTTTCCCCTTGGGAAGGTCATGGCTCGCCTCTGGTCTTGGCAAGGGGTATAATCAGTAAAATTGTCGGCGCATGGCTCAAAGTTCCTGGCCTCAGAGTCGTCAATTGATCCTGACATGTCATGGTGCGTCTCAATAGTCAGATTTGGGAGATCTGAGCAATCAGCTTTCTCTGAAATTGCCATTGCAATGCTATCCCCTTTTCCCGGGCCACTCTTTTGCCATGCACCTAAAAGATAAAATATTAAACAAAGACCGCTGGAGATTACTAGGAGGAGGGAGGTTTTCGTCTTTTGGTCGCCTGGGTTCTCTTTGATAGCCATTCTGTTTGCGCCTAAGGTGTTTGAACAAATGTGTCAGTGAAAAATGTGGGCACAAACCATAAAGTATGAAGTTTTAGATCCAAGTTTTATTTAGACAATGCAGTAGAAGTAGAAGAATAAGCTATTAATGGAATATAGAAAGTGAAATTAATTCATGCATGTGCTCCTCCATGCCTCCTAGAAAATTTTATTTTCTTTTCTCTTCCTGCAGTGTACCCTTATTTTTGAACCATTGATTTGGCTTCTTTATAAACACTCTATAATTAGCTCACAACATCGTATTTTTCCCCCAAAATTTTCGTTTAGTGCCAACTTTTGCTTTTAGTAGAAGAATATCAGCACCAAAATTAGTTGTTATAGGTACCAGGAAGCATTTTCTAAAATTAATATATGCTAGATTCTTAATTTTCACATTTTTTAATGTGGGCTTTGACCGCTTAAAGCTTTTCAAAATTTTCACATTTCATCCATGCATGAATATAAACAACAAAGAAGAGGCAGACGAGGATGAAGGACCATAAAAGTACTCATTTAAATAATATACGAAATAAGTAATAAAGAAAATTAATTAAAACACGAAATTTTCTAAGAATCAATGAACCAGGTACCACATCAGAGGTTTGCCAAAGAAGGCCATGCAGTCCGAGTGCCGAAGTACCATTACTTTTACACCAATTTCCCAATGCTTGACTCGTCTCTCTCGCTCTCGATCGCGCTCTCGGTTTTCTTTTCTTGTGGATAAATCCAAATTCATTGATCGAATTGAATCGAACTGACGAGTCAATCTTCGAACAATCAATGGTTGGAACACTCTAAAGAGTGCTCTCTGACATTCTCGTTAATCTGGACCGTTTAGATCAGGATGGCTAATCGGACAGTCGAGACTAACGGATGCAGAGAACACCCGTAAAAAATGAATGCAGAGAATATCGTTTTGGGACCACCTCTGCCTTAGAAATTAGACCTGTTATTAGACCAAGAGCCCAAGAGTCCCAGAGCATTTTAGTTTTCTATTTTCACGCAAACTTGGACTGCTAAACTCCAGTTACTACATGACATAAATATAGAGGTTCTCTTGTATGGATTGCGATACCTGCTGAAATTCTTAGTTTGTTAGGATAATTCGGATTAGCTTAAT
Organism: Eleocharis quinqueflora; assembly: GCA_964058865.1. Classification (NCBI taxonomy): domain Eukaryota; kingdom Viridiplantae; phylum Streptophyta; class Magnoliopsida; order Poales; family Cyperaceae; genus Eleocharis; species Eleocharis quinqueflora. The sequence continues at coordinate 4,676 of CAXKVX010004545.1, forward strand.
ATTTTGATGATACTTGTTGCTTCACAATATTTTGCTCGTATAAGTCTTCTCTGCATGATTGATATTTTGTTGCAGGCATTTGTTACTGTAACATTTTCTAGATTTTGTAGTAGGGATTTTTTAGATTTTGTAGTAGGGCTCATGGTTTGCTGAATGTAATAGGTATACACTAGGCTTTATTTTAGTCTTATTAGGTACTTTAACATTTTGTCATATACCAAGTCATGTTGGTATGTAATTCCATGATGTATATTTCTTTGTTTCAATGAAATAGTTTGGATAATCACACCATATTTCTCCTCCTTTTAACATTTTGTCATATACCAAGTCATGTTGGTATGTGATTCCATGATGTATTTTTCTTTATTAGGTACATGTGCTAATCACACATATTGCACAAACATTTTGTCATATACCAAGTCATGTTGTGCAATATTAGTACTATTTTGTTTCGTAAATTGTCAAACAAGAAATGAGTTTAATCTAACAAACTCTCACTTTTGGCAAATTACAAAATCCTATGTGTGTGCATATAATTCTCATGCACAACATCACATTTTTCCTCATTTTTGCAAAGTATGACAAAAGATTCAATTCATTTCATCCCCCCCCCCCCCAAAAATAAAAAAAAATTTAGCATGTGTTTCACATCAAGTCATATAAAATTAATCTCCCTTAATGATATAAGTTTTACAATTTGGCACAAGTTATCACATTCAATTTAATTTTGCAATTTCAAAAATAGTAAGAATCATAATCAAGAGGCATATCATAAAAGATTCAAGCAAATATATCAATATTCAAATCATGTAGCATGCATACAAACATCAAAATAAAACATAAAAAGTTTTCAAGGAGCATAGCAAAATTTTAAAGGAAAATTACTACTCTAATCTAAACTATTCATTGTCACTACTAGCTTGATCATCATCATCCAGATTGACTTGTGTTTCTCCTTTATTCGCCTCTCCTATTTGAGCTTCGGCTCCGGTAGGTTCGGAATAATCATTTCAAGTCTCGAATTGTTGATTCCAATTCATCTAAACCATGGAGTTGAACTCATTTTGGTTGCCAAGTCTCTCATGCACTCTAATTGAGTTGTACTTCTCATACACGGACAAGTGATATACTTGTTAAGAGACATAGTAAGTTTCTTCTTCAACGGTTTAAAAGTCATATTGAGGCATTGGATTAAAGATCGAAGGAGTGTAGTATGAGTAGTCTTGAGTAATTTGATATCCTTGGTAGTTTGGATGAGGCATATAAGAAGAGGTGTTGGCATGGGGCATGCTAGGAGTGAACTCTTCCTCCATGGATTTTGGAGCATTCGGATCGGTATATTGATTAGGTTATGTTGCCTCCTTCCTTATCCAAATATATATATATATATATATATATATATGAGGAGGGATCCGTAGCCGCCATCCATTTCGTAGCCGCTCGCAACCGCTCAATGGTAGCAAATGTAAATGACCGATCCGGACCGTTGAAAACATTCTCCATAATAATATAGACTTGAAAACCAAATTTTACATTTTTTGAATTTTTTTACTATTTTATCGGATGGATTGAAAATTTATTTATCTAACGATTTACAAACATTCAATTTTCAACCCTTCCGATAAAATAGTAAAAAAATTCCAAAAAATATAAAATTTGGTCTGCAAGTCTACATTAGTATGGAGAATGCTTTCAACGGTTCGGATCGACGATTTACACTTGGTATGATGGAGCAGTTGCGAGCGACTACAAAATTGATGGCGGCTACGGATCCCCCCTCACACACACACACACACACACACATATATATATATATATATATATATATATATATATATATATATATATATCTTTGCTATATATTAAGCACCTATGTTGTCATGATCCGGCAACGGTACAGATTTGATTTTTAATTTTCAGATTTCATCGCAGCCTTACGATGGAGCTTTACTGTTAAATTTGTGGCAGTACTTCTACTTTACTGTGTAGAAGTCCGAAATTATCCTACAACGTATAGCAAAGCGAATGTTCAACGAAAGAGCTTTATTGTCTTGCCACATAATATCCTAATTAATCATTCCATATATGCATATGATTCTCTACTATTATTGTAAACAAAAATTATTAAATTTCTTTCCAAACAAAATATCATTTTTGACGCAAGAAACCGATGCTAGTATTGAAATCTGATCCGTAGGAACGCATGAGCCCGATGCAAGTATATATATATATATATATATATATATATATATAGAGAGAGAGAGAGAGAGATAGGCTAGAGTGTTTCATGGAGCACCAAACAGCTCGTGCTCAACGTCAGTTATCTCCAATTTAAAAACTCCAATGACCGATCTGAACAATTGAAAATGATCTACATGTTGAAATCTACTTGGAGATTTAATTTTCTATTTTTTTGAATTTTTTTTGCTCTTTTTTAAGGAGGTAGAAAAGTTGCAGATCAAACGATTTCTGGACCAACAAAAGTTGTGATTTTCCTACCTCTCTAAAAATAGCAAAAAAAATAAAAAATGTAAAACTCAATCTCCAAGTAGATTTCAATATGTAGATCATTTTTAACGGTCCAGATCAATCATTGGAGTTTTCAAATTGAAGATATGATGTGGAGCATGAGCAGTTTGGTGCTCCATGGAGCACCATAGCTTCCTTTTTTTGTAGCCTCCATCAGCCTCCGCCATCAAAACCAATAAAAATCGCCGATCCGTACCGTTGAAAACATTCTTCATACTAATATAAACTTGAAGACCAAATTTTATATTTTTTGAATTTTTTGACTATTTTATCGGATTGGTTGAAAATTGAATGTCTATAGATCGTTAGATAAATACATTTTCAACTCCTCCGATAAAATAGTAAAAAATATAAAATTTGGTCTCCAAATCTATACTAGTATGGAGAGTATTTTCAACGGTTCGGATCGGTCATTTTCATTGGTTTTGATGACGGAGGCTAGAAAGAAGAAACTACGGATCCCTTCCCATATATATATATATATATATAGAGAGAGAGAGAGAGAAATGCTATTATGCTTTGCAAAGCATAATAGCATATATATATATATATATATATATATATATATATGAGTTACTCTACTATGAATACAAATTTGAAATACAAATCAGTTACAATGGTTATGTTTATTAAGAAGTGTGCAATTCAGTTAATTTTGATCCAAAACTGATCAATGTATATTCTTAACCACAAATTTCTTGTTCTATTCAACTTATCAATTATAAAACATATATATAAATGGTTAAAACATTTTGACATCGTAAGCAAGGACGGAAAATCAGTTTTTTTTTTTTGAAAGAGAGTCGAACAATACAAACAATTAACTGATTAATTGTGCTACTGAAAGATCTTTATGAATTATTATTATATTTTTTTTGAAGTATAGGGTCATGGTAATGAAGTTTATTATTATATATATTACAGATTCTATCTACAAAACCTTTTGTGATGTCTACATCACAGGTTTTGAAAATTATTGTTTAAAAGTAAACAAGAATAACTTTGATGCTACGAGAAACAAACAGATTCTGCATACTTGAAATTTGTATTCGGTGGACGGATCTAGAATTTTCGTTAGAGAGCAATATTTATAAAAAAATTTCAGAGAAGACAAAATTAGACACATTTTTAAATATAATGATTAATGAGTTACAAACTTGTATGTATATAGTCAACTGTAATAAACTTCAAATCAATGGAAATCAGGGGATTTACCCTCTTCTTTTTCTCAAAAAAATAAATAAATATACATGATTATTTTACAACAAAAAATTCAAAATCATGTAAATTAATATACAAAAAAAATTCACAATTTTTTTTCCAGCCTGTCCTCTCTGAATCCGCCCCTGTATAAGAACATTCGTTCGTACCGTAATTGATACAGCGGTTTTTATTTATAACATTTTGCTTTTTCCTATCTATTCCGTAATACGGAATGGTGACCCATCCATAAAATACGAATCTGCAGACGTGCTTTGTCAGCCTTCAAGAGGTGAACGGCTCTAGAGGTGAACGGCTCTAGTGTTTTGACTCTTATGTGTTTATTGGTGAAAATAAGTTAGGTCAGAGGTCATTAGTGTAAATATGTTTATAGTCAGGTAATCTGTGAATAATCCTAAACTTAATTTCTCTGTTCTTTCTATAAATGGGTCAATATTGAGTATCCAACTCCATATTGGGCCTGGGCCGGATCACGTCAACTCAACCAACACCAATTGGATCCGTTTTTTACCCGAACCAAATAAAATGCCTATAATCGGCAAACTCGTAATATGACAACCCGGACCCACACACCAAAACCTTCTCCTTCATTTCAGACGCTCTCTCTCTTCTCCTTCAGCCATTTTTTGCATCAGATTTTATGGCTTCTTCGCAACTTTGCGGTTCCGTGATCTCTCCCAAGGGAAAGAGCTTCGTTTCTTCGATTGTGCCTCGAACTCACCATCTAACTCCTAGGTTTTCTCTGGAGCAGCACTCTGGATTTAGTTACCCCAACTTCGGTTCGCCTAAGGTGTTATTCGCTTGGTGTATCTTTCCTGATGCGATGTTTTAAAACTAACAAATATTTAAGAGTACTATAATTTCTGTGTGTTGTCGGTAGGGTTTAAGGTTTTGTCTTCGTTACAGTTTGTAAAATTGTAGGAAAATTTCTCACTGTTCGTTTCCTTCTTTTCTTTCTTTGAAATCCAGGGTCGGCTGGTTCCTTTGCATGTAAAGAAGACTGATATCAACCCTTCCAAATTCGGATCAAAATTAGAAGCAGAAATTTCAAGTGTGAATTTGAATGATGCAGATACTAACAAAAACCATGCAAAACTGCATGATTTTTGCTTAGGAATCCCATATGGTATATACACTTTTATGTTAAGCAATCAATGAATGCAGTATCAAAATAAAATCAATGGCTCATAATAGTAAATTAACTCGTTGTCTAATTAGTTTATCAATGTTCATTTGCATTTTTCTTTTTCTATCTCTTTTACATTTTGTAGGTGGATTGCTTTTTATCATGGGGCTTATTGGGTTTATTATACACAGAAGTCCCATCAGTTTGGTCTTAGGTGTTATACCAGGATTTGTTACAGCTGCTCTTGGTGCTGCTAGTATGATGGTTTGGAAGAATCATGAATCAAATTTCATTTACATTCTAGGCCAAGCAGGTATATTATAGTTGTATTTCATTTTAATCGGTCAATGACATAGATAAAGGTACTCAAATGAATTGATTTGTGCTTTTATTTTTCCATTGTGAAACACTTTTTTAGTTATTGCTCTCTGTCTGACATGGCAGTATTCTGAAGCCTATACTCTGGTATGCTGTTTTTGTTTTGTTTTGTTTTGTTTTTATTTTATAGCAAACTAAAACTTTATAAGTAAATATTTCTTTTTATTTGAATCTCAAGTCCTCCTATATACTTCTCTTGGCACAGACACAAAAATTTGCTCCCTGGGGGTTCTATGCTTTTCTCAGGTACTGTCGTACTGATTACTTCACACATTTGTTTGCAAATAGTTTCAGTTTGATATATTGCTGAATGATGAACTTATTGAGGCCTCTAGTCCCCAATGTAAAACACGGTTTGAAAATTATCATAATCTTGAATTGTTGTTTGAACGGGATGTGTTTTTGTATGCATGCTTTATTTGGTTTGTTAGTTTTGAACTTATGTTAACTTTTGAAACATGAGAACAGTGGAGCAATGGTGTGCTTCTATGCCTATGTGGTGTTATCTGGAGGAAACCCTCCACCAGGAGATGCACAAAGAAAATCTTTAGATGTAGATGAATAATTTTGGTTTCAGTAGGTGAGATACAGAAAATCTGTATTACTCTGTTGACAGGATGTGTAGGTTTTGTGCAAATTTTCCGTATAGAAGTTGTCTTGTTTTGTTTATGTTGTTATTTGGCTTTAGATGCAGAAGCAAGGAGCTTTATCTCAAAGGAAATGCTTTCTTTTTTTTGTTTTTTTTTTTTTATAACTATATGAGATTCAAGTTTTCGTTCTGAATCTGGTTTCCTGATTTGTTGTCGGAATATTTGGTCAACTACTTAATTTGGCATCTCTCTCAATCAAACTACTAGCACAATTAACTGTTCTAGTAACTATAGAAGCTTGTATTGTTTCAGCAACACAATGCATGCACAAGTGGACCTTCACACTGATGCTAGGAACAGCTTCTATGATGATATCTGTATTTTAATTTGGCAATTTGAGCCCTTTTTCTACTTTTTTTTTCATTTCTTTTGGTTGGTTGTTAGTTGTCATGATTGATTACCTAACCAAGCATAATTATACCCCGTCGTGGGTGAATAAACATATGAGAAACTTCATTGAAGAAAAAAGTTTGACGGAAAATTCAATTAAAACTATGTTCATGTTTTAAATGTTTGAAATGAGTAGAGGCGACACTTAAAAACTCATAACCTAATATCTGAAGTGGTACTTGAGGATGCAAAATTTGATCCAAACCTGAAATGATTTGTAATCCGAGTTGAAACGACAATCGGGAACTCAATTTTTGACCTCATTCGAACTAAGACGATCCATAAACCGAGTGAAAATAACATTCGAGAATCTAATCCGATCCGACATTAGAAAAAGTTGATGTCGCACTCAAAATCCGACTCAATTTTGCCCGACTTGATGTGACCCGAAAATTGTCACCACCTGATGATACAAAATTTGATTCAATCTCGATCAATTCGATCCGCAACTCATCTATTATCGACACTAACAAATCTAGTCCGACCCGAACCTAACTCGTTCTTTTCGTCCGATTTTAGCAAGGTATTATTAAAATCAGCAAACCTTACAATTTGAATATGTATTGCATCAGCCAACCTCGTCCTCGGTAGGGTGATGATGTTAACACCACCAAACGTTTTACTAACACCAAAACATCTAAAATTATTAATAAATATAGAAATTGGTTAATCGTTTTTTTGGAGATAAAACACATAATAATAATAATGCATTTATTAAACACAACGTTAAACACAAGGAATTTGCGTTGCGTTTATTAAACACAACGTAAGACGCAAATGATTTTGGTTGCGCTTAGTTAAACGCAACATAAACGCAAATAATCACTTTCGTTTCGTTGAATTGTGTTTTTATGTTTAGCATATTTCGAGTCTGGAATAATTTGGATTGCAGAGTTGAAATAAGCAGAACTGTAGATACTTAAATGTTTTTGCAGATGAAGATGACTAATAATGACTTTTGCATTCACATGTACATAAGAAAATCTATTCTCTATCATTGATTGAATACAACATAAAACTATTATTTTATGATCCAAATCTAATCACAATCATTTTTCTTGCAAAAATGATCCAACTTGATGAACATTTCTAATTTTAGAATCTGTGGAATAAAAAATAGGTAGGACGTGAGTTTTATGATGAGATTTGTACCGAATCTCATCATATAACAAATTCCTCTTGGTCTATTTTAGAATGCATGCAACTTTTTTTATGAGTCTATATTTTTAGAAATTCGAAGTTTCATAGGACGCAAACTTTGTATTTTCATTTTGTTGTGCACTTGGCTGACGTTCAAAAAAATTGAATGTTATTAACGTTTTGACCGTTTATTTAAACGCAACGTTCAACGCAAGAAAAAAGTCTTATGTTTATTACACGCAGCGTTTAACACAAGAGAAAATTATTACGCTCTTAAAACACAACGATTAACGCAAACAGGTACTTGTGTCACCGTTTCGTACGTTTGACAGTCCTAAATATATTTGGACCCGGCACTGCATGTATGGGAGAAACGAATTAAGAAAAAATCATTGTTGGTGAACAAAATTGTTTATTTATTAAAATTCTTAGATATTGTATGTTAATGCAATATATAGTGGTGATAATATCACCGCCGTATAATCTATCTCAGTTATTACATTTAATCATGTCATGCCGCCTCTTCTATTTTACTTTTTGGAGGTACCACTTCTTTTCTTATACCTTTTTTACATGGATATAATATTTTTTAATTTACTTTCATTTCATTCACTTCTATATATGTATGGCACGAAATTTGATTCTTTTTTTGAATATTATATTGAATGAGAACATAAAATTAATTTAAAAAAAATGTACTCTCTTTATTTGATGCGTAACCATACATCTTCATCCATGTAATATCAGAAGATCTCACATAAACAAGGAAAAAGGCCTCTTTGTCTAGTCGCAAAACGATAATACTCACTGCGCGCCGCCTGCATTTCAGTGGACACGACATTCACGCTTTTGATTTGAATTGTCTGTAAATTTTGATCGTTCGTTTTTTTTCTCCTATTTGCAGGAATGTCGCGTTTGTGTAGGGAGTCATTTTTTTCTTTACTCTTCACAAATCTGACTTATTGACAGCATCGTTGTGTTCCCTTCGTCACACCTCACAGATTATGTCTGTCATTAAACTCTTTGTCCCTTACTGCTTTTGTGCTTCTTCCTGTCATTTATTTGTCAGGACTGCATGGCGTGCTATTGGTTGAGGGTTTCGTGCATGAGGAACTCAAGCCAGCCAAGACAACACGACAAGGCAACGGGAGAAAATGGGAAGGCACTCAAGTGCCTTGAGTGAGTCGAGAGGGAGAGATAGTGGTGACGGGATGGCTGAGAGGCTCACAATCGAGCATGTGGCCTCGTCATCATTTCTCATGGCAGAGGAGGAGTGACCGAGAGATAAAAATTGAGAGAGAGAGTATACTCGAGTGCATTGCGAGAGGAGACAGATGGAGGAGAAAGCTGAGGGTTTTCGAGATTAGTGGATAAAGAGAGAGGACGACGAAATCAAGGGTACTGAGAGAGAGAGAGGTGAAAAAGAGAGATGGGAGTATGGGACAAAAGAGAGACAGAGATGGGAAGGGACGAGAAAAAGAAGGAAAGGAAAAGGGAGAAAGAGAAAGAGGGAGTGGACAGCTCACCTCGGGAAGGAGAGAAGAGAGAGATGAGTGGTTCGAGATTTTCTGTGGCAATTCGTGTGTGCATCCTCATGTCATTCCCTTTCTTCAGGTTCGAGTGGGTCGTCTAACCCGCCCCACAAATCGATACGTGCCCAATAGCCCCTTTGGAGATTTTTAGTGGGGTTTGGGTGCTTTTGTATTGGATTTTAAGTGGTCATTCGTGTTGCAAGGTGCCATTAAACAACAAAGGAGTTATTTGACTCATTACATGATTCAAGTGACTTTCTATTTATTTTTAAATGTTTATGTCATGTATAAAGCTTGTCTATAAAAAAATTATTATTTACTCTAAATATTGAATTTAATTAAAATCATCATTAAATTATTCCTATAACTTACTAATAATTTAATTCACATGTCATCGTACGTTTTAAAATTTATACTATTTTCTCCTGATGGTGATACTAAGTTGTTCGAATAGAAAAATAATAGCTGTCCACATCACCAAATAAATATTTTGTTCAAATAATGAATAAGCAAAAACTATGGAAAAATACACATTACATATTACTATTCCAAACAAAAAAAAATAACAATAATAATATTTATGCAACATATCTTAATTATTATTACTACCGTCTTATTTGACATTATTTTTAATTCTTTAATAATTTCAAGAAATATAAAACAAATCTATTAATGCATAACTGTAACTTTATCAAATGAATATGATACAAGCATGTTTTAATGCGAGATTATACATTGTTTAACACAAAAAAATATATTTTTCAAGACGCGGCGTAACCGCGCTGCATTTCCTAGTAATATATATCTTCGCTGTTAAACTTGGAGAGAGCATGTTAAAGAGGTAGCTTTTTTAAGCGGCACATATGAAACAAGCATGCCACATATTCAGACTTAACTGTAGTAAAACCAAAACAACACTCAACACTCAACATAATAAATAGGCGAATAATAAATATGCAGAATTTCACGTATACTATTCAGAATTTTCAAAATTACATACTTTTCTTCAAGTATCACTACTACAGAATGAGGCTTTAACAGCTCCCTTTTTAAATCGGCTATAGCTTTAACACCGAACTTTAATCAAACTTGAATGTTAAAGGGGTCTTTTACACCGAACTATGGTACTCGGCCAGTGTTAAAGGGGTCTTTTACACCGGACCGTTGTACTCGGCCGGTGTTAAATGAGTCTTTTACACCGGACCATTGTACTGGCCGGAGTTAAAGGGGTATTTTACACCGGACCATTTGTACACTCCGGTGTTAAAAGATATCCCACGGATCGTCATACCGTTTCTAATCCACAGCGTCCATTTTAGACTGATCTGACGCTAAAAAATCACTCAGAAAAAACCCACGG
>CAXKVX010004546.1:0-24462 GCA_964058865.1 Eleocharis quinqueflora
CTAAGATGTATTTCAGGGTTTTGTTGAAAGGCTTTCGCCCATAATTGGAGTACTCGGCCATGAAACACCTTGCATAGTAGACTATGATGCTTTTTGATGTTTTCATGAAAGGTTATTACCCTTAGATGAAGTACTCGAACAAGTAACACATCTCGTAGTTAAGATGCTTTGTGTTGTTTTCTTGAATGTTTACCACCCATAAATGTAGTACTCAAACCTGAAGCACTTAGAGTGGATTATGTACTTTTCGTGGTGTTTTAGTGAAAAGTTGTCCCTCTTAAATGAAGTAATTGAAGAATAAACACTTCTTGTAGTAGGATATGCTGTTTTGTAGAGTATTCTTGTAAGGTTAATACACATAAATGAAGTACTCGGATAAGAAACACCTCTTGTAGTAGGATAATATACTTTGTGGTGTTTTCTTGAATAGTTAATACCCATAAATGAAGTACTCAGATCATAAACACTTTTTGTAGTAGGCTACGATGCATTATTGTGTTTTGTTGAAAGGCATTCATCCATAATTGAAGTACTCGGCCATGAAACACCTAGCATATTAGACTATATTGCTTCGTGGTGTTTTCATGAAAGTTACCACCCTTAGATGAAGTACTCGAAGAAGAAACACTTCTCATAGTAGACTATGATGTTTTGTGGAGTATTCTTGAAAGGTTACAATTCATAATTGAAGTACGGACTTGAAGCACTTGAGTGGTATTCTATGCTTCTTCGTGGTCTTTTAGTGAAAGATTACCACCCATAAATGTAGTACTCAAATCAGAAATACTTGTCATAGTAGGATAAGATGCGTTGTGGTGTTATCTTGAATAGTCACAACACATAAATGAAGTACTCGTACATGAACCATTTAGATTATATGTTTCTTGATGGTGTTTTAGTGAAAGGTTCACACCTTTTAATGAAGTACTCGAAGAAGAAACATTTTTCGTAGTAAATTTGATGCTTTGTTGTGTTTTCTTGAATGGTTACCACTCATAAATAAAGTACTCGGATCAGAAATACTTCTTGTAGTAGGTTATGATGCATTGTTGTGTTTTTTTTGAAAGACATTCATCCAAAATTGAAGTACTAGGCCATGAAACTCCTAGCGTATTAGACTATATTTCTTCGTGGTGTTTTCATAAAAGATTACCATCCATAGATAAAGTACTTGAAGAAGAAACACTTTTCATAGTAGGGTATGATGCTTTGTAGAGTATTATTGAAAGGTTACAACCCATAATTGAAGTACTCTGACTTGAAGTACTTGAGTGGATTCTATGCGTCTTCGTGGTGTTTTAGTGAAAGGTTACCACCATTAAATAAAGTACTCGAAGAATAAACACTTCTCGTAGCAAATATGATGCTTTGTTGAGTTTTCTAGAAAAAATACCACCCAAAAATGAAGTACTCGGATCAGAAACACTTCTTGTTGTAGGATAAGATGCTTTGTGGTATTTTCTTGAATGGTTACCACCCATAAATGAAGTACTCGGATCAAAAACACTTTTTGTAGTAGGCTAAGATGCATTGTTGTGTTTTCATCAAAGATTTTCGCCCATAATTGAAGAACTCAACCATGAAACACCTAGCGTAGTAGAATATGCGGCATCGTGTTGTTTTCATGAAATGTTACCACCCTTAAATGAAGTACTCGAAGAAAAACACTTCTCATTGTAGGCTATGATGCTTTGTGGAGTATTCTTGAATGGTTACCATCCACAATTGAAGTACTTAGACATGAACAATTTAGATTGGTATTCTATTCTTCTTCATTGTGTTTTAGTGAATGGTTAGCACCCTTAAATAAAGTACTCGATGAAGAAATACTTCTCATAGTGGCTATGATGTTTTGTGCAGATTTCTTGAATGTTTACCACCCATAAATGAAGTACTTGGATCAGAAACACTTGTTATAGTAGGATACGATGCGTCGTGTTCTTCCCATGAATGGTTACAGCCCATAAATGAAGTACTTGAACATGAAGCACTTGGATTGATTTTATTCTATGATTTTTCGTGGTGTTTTACTGAAAGGTTGCCACTCTTGAATGAATTACTCGATTAAGAAACAGTTCTCGTCATAGGTCGTGATGCTTTGTGGAGTATTCTTGTAAGGTTACTACTCATAAATGAATTACACGGATCAGAAACACTTCTCAATGTAAGATAAGATACTTTGTGATGTTTTCTTGAATAATTACCACCCATAAATGAAGTACTGGGATTAGAAACACATTTTGTAGTAGGTACGATGCATTTTGTGTTTTTGTTGAAAGTCATTCATCCATAATTGAAGTACTCTCGAAGAAAAACACCACTCATTGTAGGCTATGATGCTTTGTGGAGTATTCTTGAATGGTTACCACCCATAATTGAAGTACTCGGACCTGAACCACTTAGATTGTTATTTTATGCTTCTTTGTGGTGCTTTGTGGAGTTTTCTTGAAAGTTACCACCCATAAATGAAGTACTTGGATCAGAAACACTTGTCATAGTAAGATACGATGCGTTGTGTTCTTCCTTGAAATGGTTACAGCCCATAAATGAAGTAGTTGGACATGAAGCACTTGGATTGGTTTTATTTTATGCTTCTTCGTGGTGTTTTAGTGAAAGGTTGCCACCCTTGAATGAATTACTCGATGAAGAAACAATTATCATCGTAGGCTGTGATGCTTTGTGGAGTATTCTTGTAAGGTTACTACTCATAAATGAAATACACAATCAAAAACACTTCTCGTTGTAAGATAAATGCTTTGTGGTATTTTCTTGAATGATTACCACCCATAAATGAAGTACTCGGATCAGAAATACTTCTTGTAGTAGGTTACGATGCATTGTTGTGTTTAAGTCATTCATCCATAATTGAAGTACTCAGCCATGAAAGACCTAGCGCATTAGACTATATTGCTTCGTGGTGTTTTCATGAAATGTTATCACCCTTAGATGAAGTACTCGAAGAAACACTTCTTACAGTAGGCTATGATGATTTGTGGAGTATTCTTGAAGGTTACACCCATAATTGAAGTACTCTGACTTGAAGCACTTGAGTGGTATTCTATGCTTCTTCGTGGTATTTTAGTGAATGGTTACCACCCTTAAATGAAGTACTTGAAGAAGAAACACTTCTTGTAGTAGGTTATGATGTTTTGTGGAGCTTTCTTGAATGCTTACCAACCATAAACGAAGTACTCGAATAAAAAATATTTGTCATAGTAAAATATGATGTTTTGTGGTGTTAGCTTGAATAGTCACAACTCATAAATGAAGTACTCAGACATGAAGCATTTAAATTCTATGCTTCTTTGTAGTGTTTTAGTGAAAGATCGCAACCATTAAAAGAAGTACTCGAAGAAGAAACACTTCTCGTAGTAAATATATGCTGAGTTTTATTGAAAGGTTACCACCCAAAAATGAAGTAGTCGGATTAGAAATACTACTCGTAATAGGATAAAAAATTTTGTGGTATTTTCTTAAATGACTACCACCAATGAATGAAGTACTCGGACATGAAGCATTTAGAGTGATATTCTATGTTTCTTCGTGGTGTTTTAGTGAAAGATTATCACCCTTAAATGAAGTACTAGAAGAAGAAATATTTCTCATAGTAGTCTATGATGTTTTGTGGTGATGCATTGCGGGGGTTTATTGAAAGGCTTTCACCATATTTGTAGTACTCGGCCATAAAACACCTCGCGTAGTAGACTAAACTGCTTCATGGTGTTTTCATGAAAGATTATTACTCTTAGATGAAGTAGTCGAAGAATAAACTCTTCTTGTAGTAGGCTATGATGTTTTGTGAAATATACTTGAATGTTTAGTATCCATAAATGCTTTGTGGCATTTTCTTGAATGATTACCACTCATAAATAAAGTACTCGGTCTTGAAGCACTTATAGTGGATTATGTATTTCATCATGGTGTTAGTGAAAACTTTCTATCCTTGAATGAAGTACTCGAAAAACAAAACGCTTCTCGTAGTAGGATATGTTGCTTTGTGGAGTATTCTTGTAAGGTTACCACCCATAAATGAAGTACGCGGATCAGAAACACCTTTTGTAAAAGGATAAGATGCTTTGTGATATTTTCTTGAATGGTTACCACCCATAAATGATGTACTCGGATCAGAAACACTTCTTGTAGGAGGCTAAGATGCATTGTTGTGTTTTATTGAAAGACTTTCACCAATAATTGAAGAACTCGACCATGAAACACCTAGCGTAGTAGACTATGCTTCTTCGTTATGTTTTAGTGAACAGTTACCATCCTTAAAACAAGTAATCGAAGAAGAAACACTTCTCATAGTAGGCTATGATATTTTGTGGAGTTTTCTTGAATGGTTACCATCCATAAATGAAGTACTCGGATAAAAAACACTTGCCATAGTAGGATACGATGGTTTGTGTTGTTTCCTTGAAAGGTTCCAACCCATAAATGAAGTACTTGGACTTGAAGCACTTGGATTGGTATAATTATTCTATTCTTATTCGTGGTGTTTTAGTGAAAGTTTTCCACCCTTGAATGAATTACTCGACGAAGAAGCAGTTCTCGCAGTAGGCTATGATTCTTTGTCAAGTATTATTGTAAGGTTATGACCCATAAATGAAATACTCTGATCAGAAACACCTCTTGTAGTAGGATAAAATGCTTTGTGGGGTTTTCTTGAATGGTTACCGCCCATAAATGAAGTACTCGGATTAGAAACACTTCTTGTAGTAGGCTACGATGCATTGTTGTTCTTTATTGAAAGACATTCATTCATAATTGAAGTACTCGGCCATGAAACACCTAGCGTATTAGACTATATTGTTTCGTGGTATTTTAATGAATGGTTACCACCCGTAGATGACATACTCGAAGAAGAAACACTTCTCATAGTAGGCTTGATGCTTTGTGTAGTATTCTCGAACGGTTACAACCCATAATTGAAGTACTCTAACTTGAAGCACTTTAGGGGTATTTTATGCTTCTTCGTGGTATTTTAATGAAAGGTTACCACCCTTAAATGAAGTCCTCGAAGAAGAAACACTTATCGTAGTAGGCTATATTTTTTTCTTGAATGAGTACCACCCATAAATGAAGTACTCGAATCATAAATACTTGTCATAGTAGTATGAGATGCTTTGTTGTGTTTTCTTGAATGGTTACCATCAATTAATGAAGTACTCGGACATGAAGCACTTAGAGTGGTATTCTATGCTTCTTCGTGGTGTTTTAGTGAAATGTTATCACCCTTAAATAAAGTACTCGAAGAAGAAACACTTCTCGTAGTAGGATAAGATGTTTTGTGGAGGTTTCTTGAATGGTTACCATCCATAAATTAAGTAATTGGACCAGAAACACTTCTTGTAGTAGGATAAGATGCACTGGTTTGTTTTGTTGAAAGGCATTCATCCATAATTGAAGTACTCGGCCATGAAACACCAAGTGTATTAGACTATTTTGCGTCGTGGTGTTTTCATGAAAGCTTACCACCCTTAGATGAAGTACTCGAAGAAGAAACACTTCTCGTAGTAGGATAAGATGCTTTGTGGTGTTTTCTTCAATGGTCACCATCCATAAATGAAGTACTCAGAGCTGAAGCACTTAGAGTGGACCATGTGCTTCTTCGTGGTGTTTTAGTGAAAAATTGCCACCCTTGAATGAAATACTCGATGAATAAACACTTCTCTTAGAAGGATATGCTGATTTGTGGAGTATTATTGTAAGGTTACCATCCATACGTGAAGTACTCAGATTAGTAACACCTCTCGTAGTAGAATAAGATGCTTTGTAGTGTTTTTTTGAATGGTTACCATCCATAAATGAAGTACTCGGATCAGAAACACTTCTTGTAGTAGGCTAAGATGCATTGTTGGGTTTTCTTGAAAGGCTTTCACCTATAATTGAAGACTCGACTATGAAACACTTAGCATAGCAGGATATGCGGCTTCGTGGTGTTTTCGTGAAATGCTACCACCCTTAAATGAAGTACTCGAAGAAAAACACTTCTCGTAGTAGGTTATGATGCTTTGTGCAGAATTCTTGAATGGTTACCACCCATAATTGAAGTATTCGGACATGAAGCACTTAGATTGGTATTTTATGCTTCTTCGTGGTATTTTAGTGAATGGTTACCACCCTTAAAAAAAGTACTCGAAAAGAAACACTTCTCGTAGTAGACTATGATATTTTGTGTAGTTTTCATGAATGGTTACCACCCATAAATGAATTACTCGGATCAGAAACACGTCATAGTAGGATACAATGCGTTGTGTTGTTCCCTTTAATGGTTACAACCCATAAATGAAGTACTTGGAAATGAAGCACTTGGATTGGTATTATTCTATGCTTCTTCGTGGTGTTTGAGTGAAAAGTTGCCACCCTTGAAAGAATTACTCGATGAAGAAACACTTCTCGTAGTAGGTTATGTTGTTGTGGAGATTTCTTGAATGATTACCACCCATAAATAAAGTACTCGGATCAGAAACATTTCTTGTAGTAGACTACGAGGCATTGTTGTGTTTTGTTGAAAGTCACTCATTCATAATTGAAGTACTCGGCCATGAAACACCTGGCGTATTAGACTATTTTGCTTCGTGGTATTTTCATGAAAGGTTACCACCCTTAGATGAAGTACTCGAAGAAGAAACACTTCTCGTGGTAGGATAAGATGTTTCGTGGTATTTTCTTGAATGGTTACCACCATAAATGATGTATTCAGACCTGAAGCACATAGAGTGGATTATGTGCTTCTTCGTGGTGTTTTAGTGAAAATTTGCCACCCTTGAATGGAGTACTCGAAGAATAAACACTTCACGCTGTAGGATATGATGCTTTGTGGAGTATTTTTGTAAGGTTACCACTCATAAATATAGTACTCGGATCAAAAATATTTCTCATAGTAGGATGAGATGCTTTGTTGTGTTTTCTAGAATGGTTACCATCAATTAATGAAGTACTCGGACATGAAGCACTTAGAGTTGTATTCTATGCTTCTTCGTGGTGTTTTTTTGAAAGGTTACCACCCTTAAATAAAGTATTCGAAGAAGAAGCACTTCTCGTAGTAGGATAAGATGCTTTGTGGAGGTTTCTTGAATGGTTACCACCCATAAATTTAGTAATTGAATCAGAAACACTTCTTGTAGTATACTACGATGCATTGTTGTGTTTTGTTGAAAGTCACTCATTCATAATTGAAGTACTCGATCATGAAACACCTAGCGTATTTGACTATTTTGCTTCGTGGTATTTTCATGAAAGGTTACCACCCTTAGATGAAGTACTCGAAGAAGAAATACTTCTCGTGGTAGGATAAGATGTTTCGTGGTGTTTTCTTGAACTGTTACCACCCATAAATGAAGTACTCGAACCTGAAGCACTTATAGTGGATTATGTGCTTCTTCGTGGTGTTTTAGTGAAAATTTGCCATCCTTGAATGAAGTACTCGAAGAATAAACGCTTGTCGTTGTATGATATGATGTTTTGTGAAGTATTCTTGTAAGATTACAACTCATAAATATAGTACTCGGATCAGAAATACTTCTTGTAGTAGGATAAGATTCTTTGTTGTGTTTTCTTGAATGGTTACCACCAATGAATGAAATACTTAGACATGAAGCACTTAGAGTGGTGTTCTATGCTTCTTTGTGGTGTTTTAGTGAAAGATTACCACCCTTGAATGAAGTGCTCATAAAAGAAACACTTTTGTAGTAGGCTATGATGATCTATGGAGATTTCTTGAATGGTTACCACCCATAAATGAAGTACACGAATCAGAAATACTTCTCATAATAGGATGAGATGCTTTGTTGTGTTTTCTTGAATGGTTACCATCAATTAATGACGTACTCGAACATGAAGCACTTTGAGTGGTAGTCTATGCTTCTTCGTGGTGTTTTAGTGAAAGACTACCACCCTTAAATAAAGTACTCGAAAAATAAACACTTCTCGTAGTATGATAAGATGCTTTGTGGAGGTTTCTTGAATGGTTACCACCCATAAATTAAGTAATTGGATCAGAAACACTTCTTGTAGTAGGCTAAGATGCACTGATTTGTTTTGTTGAAAAGCATTCATTCATAATTGAAGTACTCGGTCATGAAACACCAAGTGTTTAGACTATTTTGCTTCGTGGTGTTTTCATGAAAGATTACCACCCTTAGATGAAGTACTCGAAGAAGAAACACTTCTCGTAGTAGGATAAGATACTTTGTGGTATTTTCTTCAATGGTTACCAGCGATAAATGAAGTACTCAGAGTTGAAGCACTTAAAATGGATTATGTGCTTCTTTGTGGTGTTTTAGTGAAAATTTGTCACCCTTGAATGAAGTATTCGAGGAATAAACACTTCTCGTAGTAGGATATGCTGATTTGTGGAGTATTCTTGTAATGTTACCATCCATAAGTGAAGTACTCTGATCAGAAACACCTCTTGTAGCATGATAAGATGCTTTGTGTAGTTTTCATTAATTGTTACCACCCATAAATGAATTACTCGGTTCAGAAACACATGTCATAGTAGGATACAATGTGCTGTGTTTGTTCCCTTGAATGGTTACAACCCATAAATGAAGTACTTGGAAATGAAGCACTTTGATTGGTATTATTCTATGCTTCTTCGTGGTGTTTGAGTGAAAAGTTGCCACCCTTGAATGAATTATTCGATGAAGAAACACTTCTTGTAGTAGGCTATGTTGTTTTGTGGAGATTTCTTGAATGATTATCACCCATAAATGAAGTACTCGTATCAGAAACATTTCTTGTAGTAGACTACTATGCATTGTTGTGTTTTGTTTAAAGTCACTCATTCATAATTGAAGTACTCAGCCATGAAACACCTAGCGTATTAGAATATTTTGCATCGTGGTATTTTCATGAAAGGTTATCACCCTTAGATGAAGTACTCGAAGAAGAAACACTTCTCGTAGTAGAATAAGATACTTCGTGGTGTTTTCTTGAATGATTACCACCATAAATGAAGTATTCAGACCTGAAGCACATAGACATGTCCTTCGGTATCTCTCGATGATGATTGGGTACAAAACCTGATTGGAGGATATCAGGACATGAGCAGATGGTATACAAATGTGCATGCTACCTACTCAAGTAATTGTAATATATGTGACTAGCAGTCTCTAAGACAAATATCAAGTTATGACTAATTGATCTTTTCTTAGTAGGGATACGTACATACACAAACCACCCCAGTTCTAACGATGATGACGTCGCCAGTGACAATGATGACGATGGTCTTGGCAATACAAGTTTGGCACATCGCATCAGGGCCTTCAAAAATGCAGCGGTATCAAAATACACCCCGTCAGATTGACAATGACAGATTATACTTTTTTGTGTTGACCCCTGTATTAGACTTTTTTTGTTGTACTCTTTTATGTTATTGACAAGTTTGACTTATGTTTTGTTACTTTATTTCTAAAAAAACACTTGAAAAAAATACAAGTTATAAGTTAAACATAAAATACAATTGTATTGATCATGCATACAATATAAATAAAAAAAGAACGTGACACAAAAAAATAAACATTCGTCCATGCTATAAATCTTGTGATTTTATCCACCTCGAAATAAATTTCGAATTCTTCCAAAAATTGATCTACATGTTTCTTGAGCATTCGTCGAAGAGTTCGATGCACCTCTCGAAGTATTTGCACCACTAGACGTTACACTTACTGAGTGTTGTGCATGTTGCATTGGTGTAACATTCGGATTTGGTTGACCGCTTACGGAGTGTCGAGCATATTGGCTTCCGATCTGAAAGCCCATTCGGCTTAACATTTCATGTCAAGGTATCGGCTTAACATTTCACAAATTATTAATTAATAAAAAAATATTATACACAAACATGAATCTCTACTGCAAATTTTTCTGTCGATACTCTAATTTCACTTTCTGAATCTAATCTCGCTCTAATCTTTTATGTTGCTTCTCTGAAACTTTAACTTCGATACAATCTCTTTCCCACTCATCTCGGTTGGTTTATGTACGAAGAAAAACATGTTAATTGCGCTATCACATATGCTGTAGTGTGATGCCGCAATTAATTGTGGCAACAATGATGTCGCAGTTAATTGCGGTATGTGTGATGCTGCGAAGGCCAATTTTATAATTTCGTCAGAATTTTTGTCAAATGAGTGTTTTTTTATTAATAAAAATTTCGGCCATAGCTACTTATGCTGGTAGGTACTATGTTGTGTACCATATTTCAACCATTCACTGGACATATCATCTAGGAATAATGTGGTGCTGCACCTAGCAATATCTACATCTTATGAGATGCAATTTATGCGGGATTTCATGATTCAAATTCATTTGATCTACTTCTACCACGGAATGCAATTTGAAATTTTAATTTAAATTCTCTTATGAATTCTAAATACATGAATATTTTATTCTTCAAACATGATATAAATAAAATTGAAGTTTGGTTAATATCATCCGTCAAAACTCGAGATCGTATAGTTAACAATCTCAAATATAATCTGTAAAAGTCAAATAGCATAATAATTATATATAATCTACCTCGAAAAATATCAATAATCCGAGAGAATTGTGCATAATCTAATTAACAAACATTAAAGGAATTAAATTATGATGTACTAAATTTATCTTGCTCAACTTGCTGAATTTCCTTGCTAAGTTTGCAACACACACTTTGGCTTTGCAAGTTAAAGAAAATCAAACGGTCACAAAAGACAGAAATGCACTGTACCTTGAGAGAACATGTACCCAAGTTTCACAAAAGAAACAAAAAAACAAGTCCCTATTAAAAAAAACGCTGTAGCAGTCTGCTAGTGCACGGATTTTATTATTTTATATTCCAAAAATACTTTTGTTTTATGAAAGGAGCTCTCAAGCAAGAACCAAATCATAGTTTCATACATCAACTCAGCACACCCCTCCATGCATACATCAACTAATAGAATTAGAGAAAGACATTTTAATTGAGGGGCCATGAAAGATAATTTGTTTTTTTTTTCCTGTGGACTTTTAAACAATTTGGTGCCAAATGGGTCACTGTCAGAGGTGGGCCCCACTTCTGCCATTCCTTCACCTACTCTCCTTCGTGCTCTTATCTCATCGTCTCCATCTCAATTCATCACTCGAGAGAGAGAATCGCTGGAAAATGCCAAGTTTTGTGTCTTTTTGTTTAAGGATCACATCATGTAGACTATTTAAGTTTTGGTAAAATTTTGTTAAAAATGAGCCAGTACACTAGTACATTTTTAATGATTGTTGACAAAAACAACAAAATAGATGCTAAGTAATTAACGAGACGGATTCAGAATTTTCGGCAGATAGTAAAGCAAGATTTTAATATTAGACGTAGTATAATTATTGTAAATATATGTATGTTTTTTGTACTTTATTTAAAATTATAATTTTAAAGGTGTATTTTTGAAAAAACAATTAGGAAAGAATATATTTTATAAGCATATTTTCAAAAATATTGTAATATGAATGACACATTTTTTTATTTTTTTTTCAACCCTACGAGCTGGATCCGGCCCTCGGAATGGAACATGTATATTTGTGTTCAAGCATATATAAAATATTTAAGCATTAGATAAATATCTACTATTCATCGAACAAAATAAAAAAAGATCTACGAATAATGGAATGAAAAGAAAGGAGAAAATATAAACATTGAAAACAACAAAAATAAGAAAATACAGAAAATAAAAAGGAAAAGGAAAAAGAAAAAATTCTTAGTTGTAATCCGTCACAACAAAACAACTTGAGCATCCAAAACAATGACGATTTGATCCATTGAACCTTTTGACCCGTCACATGAGTGGGAGGTAACAAGGGGTTCAGAACTTGTGTGTGTGTGTGTGGGCGCATGCTCACTCTGGTTCAGAACATTTCACATAGGTCTTCTCTACATGAAACATCTCGCTTTCTTTTGAATTCTTCGTTTTGTTTCTTTGTGAATCAATCACGATTCGACTCCACCTCTCCGCTCTGCACGGAATCAAGCCACAAACTTTCTGCTTCGTGCCTCCACAACGCAAATGTGAAGGTAGAACACTCTCTTCATTCCGACACCATTTTCCACCACAAGAACCTCTTTTTTTTTGCTCTCTTTCCCCTCTATTGTCTCCTTCATATCAGTATCACAATACGTACAATAGAAACTCAAATAGTCAAAAATAATTCTGATTCTAAATTAAGAGTAGTTAAAATTCAAGTTTACATAAAAAAATAACTATTCGGGACAACATTATTTTGAAGTTTCTATTGTGCATAGGTCTGGAATTCGAAATTATATTAGTTAAATTTTAGAATCTACTGCTTTGCTGTAAATATGTTTGTTACTTTTGAATTAGATTTGTATAAGCCTTTATTTTCAGCAGTGAAAATTTGAGAAACAAAAAAGGTTAAAGCACATATAAGTTGTTATGATTTGTGGATAAAATAATTCAGAAAATTTAATTACTTGCATATTTTCAACATAATAGATGTAAGTACTGTTGCAATTTTAGAAAAATAGATGTTGATTTGCACTATGTTGCTAGTTAAAATTTATAGAATAAAAGAAACTATGAAAGTTAAAACAATATATTTAATTGGTTAAAGAATATATTACAATGATTATTAATTTGTATTTTATTACTTGTATTTACAGCTTGTTATGATCTTGCAACTTTAATGGTTCGAACTGAAAGACATTTGTGTTATTCGTTGATATATTGTCTCAGTGAGTTGACCTTGATCTTACCTGTGATAATAATAACAATTGAAAGGACATTCTCAGCAATGAAAATCATTAAGACTGAGTTGCGTAATAAGATGGTTGATGAATGGATGAGTGACAACATGATTTGCTCCATTGAGAGAGAAATTTTTACTGCTATTGATGATGAAAAGATTTTGCAGCGTTTTCAAAACATGAAGACTCAAAAATTTCAACTTACCTCGAATTAATAATTAATGGTTTGTTTCTAATTTAAATATTTAAAAAATTGTGATATATGGATTCATTATAACTTATAAGATTGTTTCTTCAATTTTTTTATATAGATTGTTTTGATGTTTTATTTTGACTTCAATGACATGAAGAAAAATTAATCACTCGAGTGTTTTGTTACTTAATCTAATATTTATTTTTGTTATATATTGTATTTTAATATAAAATATTCAATAAGTAATAATTGTTGAATATTTTTTGTCATTTAATTGTGTAATGTGAACTTAAAATTGATGTTTCGAAAATTTTCTTGTTCCGCCAGTAGATGATTGATCAATTAGGCAACCTGTTACACGTGATTTTCTCAACGAGTTGAAATGAAGAAAGAGCGAGAGGAAGAGATAGAGATAGAGGTAGAGGAAGGTGGATTTATGTCTAGTGTCATCATTTTGATGACACTATGATGCCGTTGTGTTCATACATGCGAGTTTCACAAAATAATAATATAATATACAGTTTCTCCGTTAAATCACAACTGCTGACATTTCACTAGTTAGTTTGCTAAATTAAATGTCAATAATAAGCCGTTTAATTTTAATCAGATGGTTCACTTGACATTAAGAATCCATCTCTAAACATTTGAAATGACTCGATGTTTAGATTTCAAATTTGAAATATAAATGAAAAGAGTTAAATAATATCACTTTGCGCTAACAAAATATGCACCAACAATGCTCTATATGATTATATATTATCTAGTAAAAAAAAGGTAACTTCTCTCAAAATATGTAGACTTTTGTAGAAGCTTGTTTGAGAAATGGAATTATCGCATTACATTGAATTTATCAATAGGACAACAATGCAGATCTACCAGTATATCATTATTATTGCTCCAAAGCCTCAGTACTTTTCAAGCAACTATTCACCGAGTACGTATCTGCTGTTATTCTTGGGATAATAGAATCATGTTATTTTTTTATCCGACCGTCAGATTTCGACGCAGATAAATAAACGGTATAGATGAACTGTACGAGACCCGATGTATTATATATTTTATCCGTTAGATGGAAAATGAACGATCAGATCAGAGAATAACATGATCATGTTATCTCCCAGAATAACAGCAGATATGATTCCACCATTCACCATCCGAATTTTAATAAAAACAAAATTGTTTGTACAAAAAATAAGATGCTAAATTTATCAAGTTTTGAGACATGTTTCTCCTCTCAAGAGCAGTGAGGTGATCAAATAGGCAATGTGGGGCCTCAGAAATTGATCATAATTAAAATTGACATATATCATTATAGTATTATTATACACCTCCATGACAATGTTGTGGGCCCATGTCACATGGAGAGACCATTTCACCTTCGTTTGGTGGCCTCGGTTTATTGGTGCACTTCTATGAATTGTCTTTTAATTATCACTTCAATGAAAGATGCTTTGGATATCTGTGCTACTATTACTATTTAACACTGTTTTCTATATATAAAGATCTTATCAATGTTTTGTTTTCTTATGATTATTATTAATAAACAGAAAAGAATTTATCTATTTTATATAAATTAAACATTTGCTTCGCACTTCACGTGAAAAATTAAATTTTAAATTTTCGTATTATAATAATATAATTATAAAAAACCGTTTAATTAATAAAAAAAAGAAAAATTTGCAAAAAAAGCTAAAGTTCAACCTATATATATATATATATATATATATGTAAGATTGGACCTGCATTATTTATTTTGTAAAAAATGAGACTCGTCATCAAGACTACGTTTTATTTAATCTTTTAAGTTGAAAGGTATTTTTCCTCTATACACTCTTTTATGATTACATTTGAGGGGGATTATAAACTGAATATTATTTGAAGTTTACTGTCATCAAATATCGTAACGAAGATATTTCATAGGGAATACGTTTGATATGATATACGACGTCTTTGGATGGTACAAGTCTTAGGAGTTTCGGTGAGTTGAGATGATCAAGAATATCTTTTTATCGTTATTTTTCGAATTTAGCTTTGTCCGATTAGATCTGAACGATCCACCGTTAATTGTATAATTTAGAGAAATTTTTGTATTATAAAATCAGATCAATTTAAATCTAATCTAACAATTTAGATTAAACGAGTGTAAAAAAATATCTATAAAAATATAGATTCAGAGATATCGTTTCGTATCCTCAAATCTACACGTCAATTTTTTGGAGTACGAATGCACGATGTATCATTGGTTCATTGACACGCAATTTTCTTTTGTTTTCAATCTTTTTTTTTTACTGTGAGCAAAGAGCCGAAAAATATATGCCAAGATCATAGTTATTTTTGTTACTTTTTTTTTGCAAATAAATAGATATCTGTGCTCGGTGGGTAAATTTTTTCAATCACTGTCCTAGATCTTCATAGCTACCAAAATGATTCTTTTTTTTGTAAGAAAACATAGTTCTACTTCTACACTTTGAGTTGTGTAAAATGGCTTATGGTATAAATAAAACCTCCAACAAAGCACCATACTAGTGTGAGCTCTTGCATGACAGGAAAAGTGCTTCATGAAGATTTTGGTAAGAAGAACAGAATAAAAATAAATAAATAAATAGAACGATTCTGCAAGATCTTCTCAACCAACAAACAAATAGAAGCAAACAAAAATGATGCAACTAATGAATAATCTCATTAAAATGTTCACTGATCGCACGTGGCAGTTCTGAGAGGATTTATAAGTATTGTCTAATTTTGATATTATAATATGTCAAGTTCAATTTTAATTAAGTTTTTTCAAATATTCAATAAATTATTTTTTGAAATAAATGAAAAACGTCTAACACTTCATTTTCTTAACAAAAACGAAGTATACAAAACTCAAACAACAAAAATCAACATCTCATACTCACTATCACTATCTATAACTCTATATTTAATCTATACCCTCATTTATATCACTCTAAACCCCACAAATTTGCATAGCAACTCTCTACTAAAGACACGAAGCCCTAAAGTAAATCTAACCATAATAACAAAATTAGAGTAGAGTAACTCTCTAGTTTTTTGAAATCATCTTCAACTACTACCAGATATTATCTAAATATATGATCTTTGGACATCGACATAGCCCACAAATGCCAACAATGCATCTTGTACTTCTACCAAATGTCATCTTCGTTGCTTAACCAGCCCTCGCACCCGAAATAAAGTGTAATTCGACCCAAGATCACTCGGTTATATCTGTACTTACAATCCCCAAATCACACCTCGATTAGAGCTTAGTCTCGCTTCGCAAACGAACAAATCGCGACTCACACTCAGCCCTCCCAGCAAATGCGATCAATCCCAAACCCCTCTATCACATTCCATAACACTCGATCAGTATCGAATCTCTGCACAACACAAACCCGAACAAAAAGCCCACAACACGGCTATCACCCTAATATCACCTCAAATAGATCAGAACATATGATATAGAGATATGTCATCTTATTCAAACCCATCTAACCATTTGATACTGAACAGACCCTCTTACCTCAAATGAAACAACATCTTCTGGTCTGGTTTCTATTAGCATCAACTATCTCATACTATCAACAATCACAGATCAACAGTTCTAAGCATCTGTGATCAGAGGTCTAGCCTCAGCACACCCATCAATAACAAATCACAACATCTGACACTCATCAACTAACTCCTACTGATAAAGGGTTACCTCATTGAATCAAGTTCTTTGTCAGATCCTGAGCATCTGTGAGCATCGGTCTATCCTCAATACACTCATCAATCGCATCTAGCCTCAACACCTGTCATCGATCCCCCGGTATGCTAACTCAGATCAACACTCACTTCAGCTTCATCTCTGACACAGCTCATCAGCTCATCATGTCAGTAACTCAAATCGTCAGATCAGATCGCCATTGCCTTTTGCCTCTGGTAACACTTTTAGTTAGAGATCACCACTGTTTTCACCTCTGATTTATCGGCTCTTTCACCATTGAACGCGTCACCAGATCGTCACTGTCTCAGCACCTCTAACCCTGATTAGAGATCACCACTGTCTCAGTCTATTCCCTAATTAGATCTTGCCTCTAGTTAGATATCGCCCCTGCCTTAGCACTTCTAAATCTGATCGTCTTGATCTCATCTCATCTCAGCAGCCTCTATTGATCTGGTCTCAACACTCGCCTCTATCAAATCTCATCTCAGCTCGTCTCAGCATTTGTTGATTTAGTGGCGGAGCCACGTTAAGCCAAGGGGTGCAGCTGAACCCCCTGAAAAAAAAATTCAAAAATGACCTTATATATCATGTTTTTTTTCAAAAATGACCATATATTTTGAATTTTTTTTGCAAATGACCATATAAGATAATTTTTTTAAGAATAATCATCATTTCGAAACTCCTGAAAAAAAATCGTAAATCTTGAACCCTCTGACGAGAATCCTGAATCCGCCCTTGTGTTGATTGCCTCTGTTGATATGGTCGCAGCACTTGATCTAGTTAGATCACTAGCCTCTATCGATCTTAGCTCAACACGCACCTCTATCGATCTCATCTCATCTCATTGAGTAACGATTTATTCAATCTGAGCGATCCCAAACTCGATCGTCGCTCAATCGATCCCAGATATAGTTCTATCCTATCAGCACACTCAATCTTCTCTTGCATCAATCACAATCCGAAACCAGAGAAATAGGAGGGGGAGAGGAGTAGAAAGGAGGAGGCCGAATGCGACCTCTCTCGTCTGGAGTTTTCGATAAAGAATTTCACTTTTAATTAAAATTTAACTAAAATATTATTATTTAATCAAATTTAATTAGAAATTTAAACAAAAAGTTTAAATTTTTCTAGACAAAAAAGAAGCCGGAGGCCGACCCCACCGGTGATTCCGCCCCTCGCAGTTTCACAGAACGCTCCAACGTAACATGAGCTCCAACAGAAACGAGCTTTGCAACCCCTACATTTGACAACATGCATCCTGTGCTACCTGCTAATGTTACATTTCCAAATACAATGGTTTATAAGATATACACAAATCTTTTATGCTAAAACAGAATATTGTAACTTGATTTCCTTGTAAACTTAATATTCAGCAGTCAACTTGATTGCTCATTCGTAGCTCGATTCGTGCTACATCGAGCGACGAGTATTATATATATATACTATAAACTGGCCTAACTGTAGATCAGGAAATATCTCCTTTTGGCGTGGGATTCTGATGCGGCATTCCTCGTGTGGCCTTCAGTGTGTTTTCTCTCTGCTGTAGCGACTTGTGTCATTCAACCAGCCGTACGCGTAAAAGATTAAACGTTCCAAATCATTCATTATCATTACATAATAATTTATTTATTTAATTTGTTATTTACTCATTATTATTATTATTTTACTATTATGTTCTTCGTTTTGTTTGTTGTATGATGTTTCAGAATCAGAAGTAATATATTTTTCTAAATGTTGCCCCATATATACAACATCGGATTTCGATACGAAACAACAATGTAAGAAAAATATAACTGACATGTGTGATTCTTCCTAGTTCCTATTAAAGAACAATATTCATCAAATGATCCAAACACAGCAAGTGTATAATAATGTATTTGTTGCTACTGGAAAGTAATTTCGAGAGCCTAAGAAAACAAATAAAGGCCCATGAATGAAGCCTTCAAGCCCATCAGCATGGATATAAATAAAGAAAGCAAAACAACAAACATTCATACGACATGTACGAGTGAATATTAAACTAAATTTTGGGCTGGCCCAGTATAACTAAAGAAAAAAACTTTGGGCTCACGGTGAATAAATATTAAACGTGCAGAAGTAGCGTTGTCAAACGCACGAAACGATCACGCAAATACTTTCTTGCGTTTTAATAGCGTAAGAATTTTCTCTTACGTCTTACGTCACGTTTAAGAAATTTTTTTGCGTTTACGTTCGCGTTTAGTTAAACGTAAGATACGTTAAAAACGTTGAAAAGTTTAATTTTCGACATCAAATTAGCATGCATAATAACTAAAATAATATACATAATAACTGAAATAATATACATAACAAGTCTATTAACATCCATAACAACGTAACACTTTAGATACCACAAATCGCTACACGATTAACATATTTAATAATTGAATATTTGTATATCGAATATTAATATCTAAAAGTGTTATGGTACTATTCATTTTAATAAATTTGTTGTGCATATTATTTTAGTTATTATATATGTAATTAGTATCAAACGTTATATCAAATTGAGAATCTTTCGAAGATTTTGGCTTGACAAAAACACCTTTCGACATATTTAATAATCTGCATTTAATTACTAACGACCATGATTCACGCGGTCCTTAAGAAAGAGAGATTGATAAGAACAAAAAATTGATTGGTTGTTATATTTTAATTAGCTTATAACAAATAAGAATTCAATTATTTCCTATACTAAATAATCTATATAATTTACGAGAATTGTATCAAGATCGTTAAATTCACTTTAAATCGTGAATAAATAAATAATAAGTAATTTATTGAAATAAACGAAAATACCATGTCGTTTATTTATTGAAGCTTTTTTATAATTTTTTTTTGAAACAAGTGGGGAGCGCTCTCCAATTCATTTTGTTAACAAAAAACGAAGCATACAAAACTCAACAAAAAAAACCAACATCCCATACTCACTAACGCTATCTATAATCCTATACTATCTAAAAACTAACAAAATAGTCAAATATCTCTACAAACAACACGTCCTTTGAATAAATCTAAACTTAATAACTAAACTAAAAAAAATCCCTTGGTTCCATATAGTCATATTCACACATTTAAAAGTCCTATCAAAATGGATGGTATTTGAGCATCGACATATCCCACAATTGTCAACAAGGCTTCTTGTGCTTCTATCACCCGTCGTCTCCGGTGCTTAACCGGTCGTCGCACCCGAACTAAGGTGAAATCTGGCCCAAGATCGCTTGGTTATATATGTACCTCACAATCTCCAGATCATATCTCGATCAGATCTCGACTATGCTTCGCACATGTCCATGAGCGAATTGCCAGTCACACTCAGTCCTCCCAACAAATACGATCAATCTTGAACACTCCTATCAGCTCTTGCGCATCTCCCTAGGTTGTTATGCTCTGGCGCAACATCACCACACACGACTTACCCATCTTGATCACTACACTTCACAAACAAAGATTAGAAGTCCACAGTTTCGACTTAGATCAGTGCTTCCTGATCAATACTTCCCGCAATCGACACTTCACGATCAGTTTTGCATAATCAATCTCACCCTCATGGCTCGATCAGTGCCTCTCCCGATCAGCACATCCCAATCAACACTGCACTAACATCTAAAACAGAGGTCTCCGAAATTGTCAGCACCTTATCAGTATCCCTCAAATGTGATCAATAGACTATTCTCAATACCACTTTCTGATTAGAAACAAGCTCAATTATCTCAGCCCAGTATCTATTCTCAATATCACTATCTGAGCAGGAACAAGCTTAGCTATCCCAGACAACTATCTAATCAAGCTCAAAGAAACTTATTTGAACATTTTTCGAAATCTAGATGTTTGATTCCCGTCATCTATTGCCAAATATGTGATATGTTCCCATCATCAGCACTTGAGATATGTCCCCAACACCATCTATTGTGATCTGATCACTTCTCTGCCACGCGAGTTCGATCGTCATAACTTAGCCCCTGAGTTTGATCTCCTTTTTGTCAGATCGACATCTCATCGCTTTTCGTCATATATCAGCTCCAATGATCTAAGTTTGATCTCCTTTTTCTGATCCCTTTTTCGAACCTAACCGTGTTTACCAGCATCTCAGCATCTTGATCCTCTAAAGGTCCAACACGACAACAAATCGCCATCGATCTAGTCAGGATCTCAGCCTTGGACTCCATTGGACAACTTCCCTTTCACTCACAGTCTTAGCCTCGCATCAGATTAGATAACACACCTCTTTCAATCTATGTTGAACTCATCTTCTCTGATCTGATCTCTGCTTCTCGTCAATATCTCAGCCCATTGAAATGATCTCAGCATCTCGTCAGATTCTCTTTTTAATCTACGATCTGGAACCTGGAGGAGGAGAAGAGAAGGATTAGAGGTGGGCAGAGGGGAGGGGAAGAAAGGAGGGGGAGGAAGTCGGAGGCGACCTCCTTGCCTAGAATTTTCAGAATCGTCTTTCTCTTTTTCGCTCTTTCTATTTCAAAAGGAAAGTTATTTGCAACTCTCTTTTTTATAATTTAAATAATATATTTTCTGAAATAAATGTTATAAAAGAATGTGTCAAAGTAATTAATCTCTCGATCATTTTAATCAAGACGAGTAGTAAAATATTAGATATTTTACAAGTTAAACAATTGTAAAATTTTCTAACATGATTGTAGAAAAACAATCGTAAATTTTGAAATGGATAGAATCAAATATGAGGCAAAACAAGTAAGCATGTGCATTAGTATTACACAAGATACAACAAGTAAGCATCTGCTATGACAGATCTTCTATAATTTTGTTGTTGTTGTCGTTATTGTTGTGTGTGTGGAGTTTGCTCGTTATCCTCTCAGTAACAGATTATGACAACATATGTGATACCAACATATTACCTCGATGCTATATTAATGCACCTATATAATTTAAAACACTAGAATTCACCATTGATCTAAGAAATAATGGAGAACATATAAATTCCACATTGTTTCCACACACACACAAAAAGTTCCACATTGTCACATCCACTGACTTATTTGTAATAACAGTTATGAATATATTAATACCTATTAGAAAAACTTAGGCTAACTACTGGACATTAAAATTTTGCAACTTTTGAATAGTTAAATATGAGATATTAGGACTGTCAATGAAATCTTTTTGGTCATTTAATATCGTATCCGCTAAAGCGGATATAGATAAGAACTTTTTATTCAGCCACTCCTAATTTTGAATTAAACTTAATTTTAGATCCATAAATGAAAATAAAGAAAAAACCATTTGAAAAGTTTCATTTATGTATTTCTTTTTGTTTCTCATTGGTGAGGTGTTTTATTCGTTCAATCATCGCCGATTTTTTTTTGTTAACTTGTTGCACTCATCTAATTTATCTGAACTAATTTGTATAAATTTCTAAAATATTATATTAGTGGTCATTCAAATTTTATGATGCGTCAATCTCTTTCAGTACATATTAAAAAATATATTATTTAATTAAAAAATAAAATTTGTAGATTTCCATTTAATTACTTTGATAGAATATGTATCAAGGGGTCGATTAATTTGAAAATTGTTTACTCTTTTATCAAACAATTTAATTTTTCTTATGGTGGAAATTTAATGATTTTATGTTCGTGACTACTCAAATTAAAAATTGACCGAAACTAATGTACACCTATCTAAAGAAATTAGAAATACATCTCAATTAATAAAAAAAATAAATGTAAATTAGAATTAATTCAATTTTTTTAATGCGAAAAAGAAAATGGAAAAACTCACCATATACTGTAAAATGACACACTCATTCGTCTTAATCGATAATTAAAAAAAATTCCTGTTTTAGAATAGGTACATTAGAATTGTGGCTTTTAGTTGAATTTCTTTTATTCGGGCTGACTTTATTTTAATATTTTTTTTATCTTAAGTCTTATTATTTTCCGGCATATTCTTTTTAATACTCGGCTTGAGCTTTTGATATAGTGGTTAAGAGTAATGTTCTTTTAAAAAAAAGTCGCAGGTTCGAAATTCAGCTCTGAAGGACTTTAGATCAATATTTGAATAGAATTTGGGGGCAAAGACTCCACTTCTTTCTCAAAAAAAAAAAAAAATTCTCGACTTAAGTTAGAAGTAAAAATAATTTGTTTTGCGTTGTTTTCGCACTTAAGTTAAATCTGAATTTGAACAGTCAAAACTCCAACAATATATTTTACAGATTTATATGATGAATAATTAATAAATATAGCGTGATATTTATATACAAGTGTGCATACTCTTTTAATATGTGATTTCGTAAAATGTAAGCACAAGCTGATTGCATAAACGATCATGCGACTGCATATCTATCAAATCTAATATACTCATGAGGTAATATTTGTGCACTGTTTATTTTCACAGCACGAATGAACAGTATTTTCACTGTTCATTTCTACAGTAAAATCACTGTTTTTAAAAAAAATTATTTCCTTGACACGAAAGGTTAACTGAAGTATTTTTTTATTGATGCTCTAATTTAGATTCAATATAAATATTGCTATTGTAATACAAAAGTATAGAATTTAACTTTTTCGCGCGAAACGCGAGTCAATAACTAGTTACATATTACATTCTAATAAGTACTTGTCGATATATACTGTCACAAATGAACCATAAAAAAATTAATTATGTCAAAATGGGACTACTAAGTTCCATACCAAAATATATATGGTGGTTATTTGAACAATAAAGTGCACATTTTCAAATATAATTCTATATGTAATTAAAAGATAAAATTTTACTTCAGTAAGTGACTTTTTGATAGACAAGAAATTTGAAATTGTTTCGTATTCATTAATTAAGGGTAACAGAAGAAAAGATAAATATAATTCATTGTTTTATTTGTAACAAATGTAATATTGAGTTTCGTCTATCTTTCGTATATGAAATTTTCTCTCATGATCTCATTAAAAATTAAATATCAGAATATAACGAATATAATCGTGTTTCAATTTTTTGAGTTCAAATAATTATTGAAGTAATTATATATATATATTGTTATATTGAAGCTATATATATTGTTTTACTTAAAATCACATTATCTACACTTGATTACCGCCTTTTCTCATGAAAGATCTTTGAGCATATATATTTTCTCATTTATAACTAGTTGATTTTCATAATATATGAACTTGCAACTAAATATTAAGAAAAATCTCTTAAAATTAAATTGACGAATATCTTTGTAATAATATAACACTCAAAATTGTTATCTTAAAAATTTATACTAAACAAAAAATGAATTGTTTTTTCCAAAACACAAGTATATTGTTAACAAGTAATTTTTTATTATTTTATATATACTATGTAGTATTCTAATTTTTTGAAAAATATCATATCGCCGCACTCACATCGTTTCAGATATGATACTCGCAGCCACAACTTATCTTATAATGATTCCATTTTATTTTATGAATAAATATCAAACATATAATATTTTCTTTGTTAACACTTATCAGAACTCATAACAGTTATTATTAAATAATCAATCCGAGAAAATCAATACTACCATTAATTTTTTTTTATAGTATACTAAAACATAACTGATAAAGTAAAACAATTATCACAGATTTCAAAATGCAAATTGACTGTCATGTCATTCATTCAAAGGAACAAAGAAACAAAGAAGACTAAAATAGCAAAAAAGAAAAAGAAAAATATGAAAGATTGATTTATGTCGTGCCAGTGCAGCCATGTCAAAAGCAGAGAGAGCAGCTGAGAAAAGACCATGTAGCCCTTTCAAGTCAAGATGTGTTTTATTTTTATTTTATTTTTATCTATTAATTTGAGGAGGAATGGATCCTCTGTAACAGGCGC
>CAXKVX010004547.1:0-20207 GCA_964058865.1 Eleocharis quinqueflora
AGACCTTGAGATCAAAGTCAATTTAGACTAAGAAAATGAATTAAAAGAGGCACATCCATGGACATCAGAATTTGTTAAGTTTGTTAAGTCCTCAAACACATGTATCGAAATTGACTGTGACAAGATGTATATTGGTCAAGATTCTCATGACAAAACTGGAGTTAAATTTGTAAAGGAACAATCTTCTACAAAAAGAAAGCAACCTCAACTAAATGACAAACCAATTCGCGCTATAAATCATGCTTATATGTATAACAAAAGGTACACTAAAAGAACGATGTTCATCAATTCTGACCATATAAAGTTGGTAAACAAACCTAGAGTTAGAAATGATTATAGGATTACCAACTATCATAGAGCTCAACCACCAAAGATTTATATTAGAGAGATATATATGATAAATTTCATGTGCTAAATGATCACAAGAAACATGGAAACAATTTTCACAAAAAAAGATATAATGGTGCTTTCACATCAAATTATAACCCTAGAAATGAGCTAAATGATTATAACAAGAACTTTAGATCAAAGGTTTATTAGAGACCTAAGAACAAAATTGACTCTGATCATAGCAACATTAACTCTAAGACTATCATTTGTTCATCTTGTTTGAAATTTGGACATCAAGAACGTTTTTGTCATTTTACGAAAGAAAATAATATAGTATCATTTGATGTGCCTAGTACAAGTGAAACTAAATTTATTGTGTAAAGAGTCACAAGACTCCTCCCATTTGATTTCTTTTGAGTATTATGTTGAGGGGAAGTAGTGTACCAAAATATATGATCTAATACTCTTTTGATTGAATCATATGTTTTGTGATACTTATTTGATCTTTAAATCCAAATTACTACTAAATCTGAGCATATGCATATTTTCAAGACGTAATTTGATAGCTGAATTGAGCCGTAATAATATCAAAGATCAAATTGGGTGCATAGCAACAAAGAAATTCACAATTCAAATTAAAAATTGGAGCTTGCATTAATGCAACTCATTATAACGGCTAGGAACTCGTTACAATAGGTCTGGATTTGAAAAACTAGCCGTTAGAGCATTCAAGAAACTTTTTGACCAGTCAAACGAGTAGAGATCTGGTACAACGACTGGAAACCCGTTGTAAAGGATGAGGACTCGTCATAACGAGTTTGGTAACAGAAGGGTGCTGCAGAGGTTATTTATAACCCTTCTTCTTTTTCTCCAAGAGACCTCATCCTTATACAAGCCGAAATTAACCTCTTGGAGTTGTTTTAGACCAAAATTATAGCCTCCAAATCACCTAACATTCTCCCAAATTCTCAAGTGTTCAAGCTATTTGTCAACTATCAACCAAGAATTCTTCGAGATCTTCTCCTCAAGATTGTCAACATGTTTTTAGTAAGTTTTCTTCTTGCTCTTGCTACTCTCATGACACTATCAAGAATACCGATGTAAATAGCAAAAAGAGAAAGGAAGTTGAGAAAGAGATGGAGAGGGAAAGAAACTTAAGGGCTATGTCCAAAACGGGACAATATTCCTTCTTTGACATACCATCCAAACTAACTCGGTATCGGTACGAGTTCAAACCCAGGTACAAATCCTCCACCGCAACAATCAAACCATTCTTCCTCACAACCGATCCAAAATCCTAATTCTCGTGAGAAAACTTTCAATCCTTGGGCTAATAACTCAAACAATTTGATTTTGTACCGATCGGCCTTAGAATTCTCAACCTTCCATAGCACCTTCAAGACTAGACCAATCTCTGATACCTTTAAATTTGTCATAAACGGAGATAATCAAATGAGCGAATGGGAGTACAACCAACTAGTTCAAGCAATTGATCTTTGGGCATAGAGATCCTTAATTGAACTAGATCAACGATTTGCCATAAGTCTATAAGGTTATTGTATGCAAACATGAAACCAACCAAACAACCGTATGGAGTTACAACCTATTTTCATGGTCAAGAAATACTCTAGCCGAAGTCTTTGATATAGTTGAAAATGGAGAGGAGGTGAATGTGTTTCACAAATAACCTCAACATGAGGAATCTTTTACTGAAATCAAGAGGTGGTTGCATGCAAAAGACCCACACAAAGATCATTTTGATTCCAAACTGCCCTTATTCATAGATTGTTGTTTCTTCTCATCAACAACATTCTAATACCCAAAAAAGATCTCAAAACCAATATCGAGCATAAAAACGGGCACCTCTTGAGACACCTCATTACCAAGGAAAAAATTGTAGATATCCCCTTGATCATCCTAAGTCACATGAGAGCTGCATAGGAAAATGAGTCTTCTATATCCTCACTTTTAATTGACATCCTAAGGCACACAAACATCATCATACTTAACAATCCGAAGAAACCAATGCCAATCATCTACATACCGACAGACCTTATTACCTTTCTTGGCAAAAAATGTTGGATGAAGAAGTAGTTGACTTGGGGACTGAAACCCAAGCCAATCAATGAATGGATAAAACAGAAGGAACAAAACCAAACCTATGTATCGATCCAAATGCTCCACAAATGATGGAGGAAGAACCCTATCCAAGCATGCATTTTGCAACTACATTCACTTCAATGCCTCCTCCTATGAAGTTCAACATCCAAGGATTTCAACATCCTTACGGATCAATACACTACACCCCTTCGGCATATGAACCAATGCCATCCTACTCATTTTCAAATGTTGAAGATGGCATGCAATATATCTCTCAACAAATATATCACTTGTCAATGTATGAAAAATAGAATACAACAAGGGCAGATGAGAGATTTGATGGATACAATGAGTTCAATGCCAAGGTTCAGACTTCTTGGAATAAACAATTCGAATCTTGGAATGAGTGCTTCGAACTGGTGGGAGTTGAAGCACAAGCACCTGGGCAAGAAAGGGAATGAGGAGGTCACTCAAATCAATCCGGATGATGATGAAGATGAGAGTAGTGAGGAGGAATAAGAGTGCTTAGGGTAGAAATTTTATAACTTAGCTATTCTCCAATGAACAATTTTAATATTTATAATTTGATGTTTTGAAAACTTATGTTTTTATGCTTGTTGCTTGGATGTTTTTAGTTATATGCTGGCATTTTTTTATCTCTTGATTGTTTATGCTTTCCAATTATTATTTTGTGCTTTCAATTGTCATACTATTATTTCTTAATGAATTGAGGGGAAACATATAATAAAAGAGCGATGCTAAATTGTCAAATTTTAAAATTGTGATTATATTGAGGGGGAATTTTAATTCCTTGACTTATATTGATACTACATGCTTATATTTAGGAAGAGAAATCAAATTTGAATTGAGTCTTTTGCCAAACTTTACAAAAAGAGGGAAAAATGTAGTGTAGTGCATGAAATTGATATGCACTCACATAGGATTTTGCAAATTGTCAAAATGGAGAGTCCGTTAGCTTAAACTCTTCTTAGCTTTGACAATGTGCAAAACAAATCAGTACTAACCTTGCACAATTGAGTTTTGATGAGTTGCAGGTTTATAAAGGTACAATTAAGCATTGTAAAGGCCTCACATAGCATATGCAAGTCAAGATGAGCATGTTGGCATAAAGAGCCTCACAGAGGCTTGCGTTACAGTAACACATGAAAACCCGTCACAACAGGTCTAGGAGGCGTTGTAACGGGTCCCCTAGGAGAGGAGTTCAAAAGTCAATGCAGAAGAAGGTTTTGGCAGAGGATTATGTTACAGTAACGCAAGCAAACCCATCATAAAAGGGTTGTCAACCCATCATAATGGATTCCTCACCCGCCACAACGGGTTACTAAAGAAATGGATCCAGAAGTCAGACAGAGACACGTACAAGGACATTTCTGGAAAGGTGCAGACCCGTCCCAACGAGTTCCATAGTGGGTTGGAGTTTTCTATAATGAAAGCAATCCTGATCAAGATTTCAAGAGTCCAATAAGTTTCTATGGCTATATAAGCATGATACATATGTTCCAGCAGAACATCTGAACAATCCCCCAAGTTTACAAATACTCGAAGATCACCAAAAAGAGCATTGAAGCCTTTTTCCTTCCAGCATCCAAACTTGAGAGAGTGTTTAGGATAACTATTCTCTATTTGTTGATTCGTGATAACTTTTAGTTGTTTTGTTTGGTGATCTATATTGCGTTGTTAAGTAGATCCTCTTTGTCTTGGATTGTGTTGTCAACCAAAACCGTTAACTTGTATAGCAGTGTTGTCCCTTGCAAGGATTTCGAGTCTTTTGGATAGACTCTGTTTTTGTAAAATATTTGTGTTTTAGTAGAATCGGTTTCAAAATGTATTCTCGATCTGGGGGGTCCCGTGGAATAGACTTAATACATTTTGTAGGCCGAACCACGTTACATAGCGTGTTCTCTTACTCCTATTCTCTTTAGTCTTACTTGAATTATTTAGAATTGCAGAATTACTTGCTTGCTTGACTTATCTAGGTGATTAAGGCCCTAAATTAGTACTTAAAATTGTTAAACGTTTCCGCAATGTAATGTTTTCTAATTTTTTAGATAATTTAGTTGACACTTTTTAATTGCCAGGCCATGGTAATTCACACTTTTAATAATTACTTGATTTATTTTTAAATTTTGAATCATCATTTTTAATTGTTCTAATCTAATAGAACGTACTCTTAAATCCAAGGCATTTACAAATGTCCGTCTATTTCCATATTTCCATTTAACCTCTCTGAATTTCAATACAAATATGCACCTATCTACAAATTTTATCACCGTCAAGTCTCAAATCTTGCCCCAATGCTCTATATATCTCCTCTTCTCTAAACATATCGTTCTCCTCTTCTTTAAACCCCTCAATCTCCTCTTCTATAAACCCCACGATCTCCTCTTTTCTAAACATGTTTCAAGTCCATCACACCAAATTCTAGCTCTGTTCCAAAAATCTTGCACACTCTCTCTCTCTTCTTCTCTGAAGGTAAACTCCAGTTCAGTCAAGAAAATGTCAGAACAAGTCTCAAATGAGAGGAAACAAATGTCAAGGAAAAACTATTAGAGAAATAAGGTGATGAAAGGGACAATTATCATCAATTTCGATGATAATGGCATCCCAATCAGAAAGTATGCCAGTAATTTCACCAGCTTTGCTGCCATGTTGGCCAAGTATGGTGTGGCGTGCTTATTTAAGAGTTGGAAAGATGTTCCAAAATGAGTAAAAAATGATATCTGGGCCGAATTAAAGGTAATCTTATCGACAAAGTGGAGGACGACTGTCGCGATTGGTATCATATTAAAGGTAATCTTATCGACAAAGTTGGAAAGACTACAAGGCTTGCCTTCCTGAGAAAGTTGGCGGTTTCCTTGCTTGGTCAGTAAGCTTTGTGAAACTGGCTGAGGAGATAATTTTAATTAATTTGACCATATTCTATGAGAATTAAACCTCTAATTACCATCTAAGAAAGCACAGACTAATTTCATTACGACATATTTTTCGAATTTTACCACAGACGACACCTACGAAACCAACTAAGCTGGCTAAGGTTTAGTAACAAGTGTCAACTGCAATGTCGGCTTTGAACCGGGCCCCGCTTGTTTCCCATGCAAGTACAAGCAGAACATGCCAATTTCTAGGGGGTTCGCTTGTTTCATGGTCTAGTCGCAAACAAATCTTCGTGGCACTTTCAACCGCGGAGGACGAGTATGTTGTGGCAGGTAGTTGTTGCACATAATTATTATGGATAATCCAAACTCTAAATGATTACAACTTACGCTTTCGTAAAATTCTAATAATGTGTGACAATACAAGCGCAATTTTAATATCTAAAAATCCGATATTTTATTCTAGAACCAAGCACATAGAGATACAACACAATTTTATCTGATATCACATTGAAAAGGATGATGTTGAACTTGTTCATACATATACAAAAAATAAAATAGCGGACATTTTTATTAGACTTTTAAATGTTCAACAACATTGTGAACTCCGATTCAAATTGGACATGCTAAAATCTAAATAAAAATTTACCCCCAAGAATTGTACATACCACTATGCCTACTTACTTCACTTGTATTTTGAATTTATCTTATTACACAATAAATTGAGGGGATCTTGTGATAAAATTGTGCATACATTGATGTGGAGCTTTTATTCATGATTAAATGCAAAACCTTTTGCATGATTTCCAAAAAGGGAGGAGAAAGCAAATGAACTAGACTTATATTATGATTTAGCAAATCAACAAAAGGGAAGATTGTTGTAACTAACAATTTCTTTGTATTTGTCAATTTGCAAAATAGTTTGCATTTTACCACTATTTCTTTATTTGAGATTGATTTATAGGAACATTATAAGAAAATCAAAGGAAAGCAGACAAGAAAATGTGAAGGATAAGCTCAAGCATGAAGAACAAGATATTAAAACATTTATAGGTTTATTTGTAACATTACAATATTTAAATTTGAGGTTGAAAGGAGCAAAACTTTCAGAAACCAGCCTCTAGCATTATAACGCCACAGTTCCTCAGAATTTCAATCAGGCACAACCAAAAATCACCCGAGAAAACGGTTATAATGCACTTAGCATTATAACGCCAGGTCATAGAAAACAAAAAAAAATTGGCTAAGTATTTCCTCAAAAATCACCCGAGAAGAACGTTATAATGCTACACTTAGAGTTATAATGCCAGACCACAGAAAACTAAAAAAAATGGCTAATTATTTTCCTCCAAAAATCACCTGAGAAGAACGTTATAACGCTACCTTTAGCATTATAACTCCAGACCCAAAAAAAACAAGATTTTGGCTAAGTACTGATCCTCCAGAAATTACCCGAAAAGCCCATTATAATGCTATCTTTAGCGTTATAATGCTATTCTGTTTCTGAAATTGGTAACAAACCTCCAGAATTTGAACTTGGTGTTATAACGATAAGATTTATACACAAAGTAGCGTTATAATGCTAGAAATTAATTAGCCATAATTGTGTCTGATCTGAAAACTATAAATATGGAGGTTTGCGGTCTTCTTCTACACGAAATTTACAGATATATTTCCCTTTGTTCACAGTAGCCAAACCTCCACTAGAGAAAAACTCATATTACTAAATCCTTGCTCCACAATCTAAAATTGATCTATTGAAAATCTAGCATTTTGCTTATACAAAATCGTTCTTGTGTTCTACGGGTCTAGTCTCCATCTTGTGTATTGTAAGGAGCTAGATCTTGACCTATGTAAGAAAATATTTGGTATTAGTGCATCGGCTCGACCTTGTTACCGTGTCGGGAGGTCGAGAGTCTCAGGGACGTAGCCTCGTCATAGCCGAACTCCATTAACATATCGGTGTCACGCATTCTACGTTTTGTTTGATCTTTCTTAACTCATTCTTTAAATTTATTAATTTCTAGTTAGTTAAGAAGGTACCTTGAATTGAATTGCTAAATTATAGTACCTTTACTTGTCATTAAAATTCGAATTGTGCCTACATTTTTTAATAATGCTATTCAACCCCTATAGAGTTCTACAGTTAGGTGTCATTGACATGTTTGTGCCTTACTTAAGAGGGAGTGTTAAAGATTAAACTTTGGATTAGTATTAAAATCAAAACAATACTCGACAATAGTGTATTAGGGAATAATGTGTTAGATATTGGAGGCCTATGTGACAATTATGCGGAAGCATGTGTACATGATATACATGATCTTAATCAACTAGCAATTTTATAAGTTTTGATGTGATTCAATATATTCATAAGATTTCACAAGAAATATAGAGAAAGTGAGAGCAAGAACAAAAAGCCCCTTTTAAATGTAACCTTTTATATCCGGTCTTACACATCACCTGGTATTAAAAGACCCTTTTATATCAGATTCTACGTAGCAACCGCTATTAAAGGTGTTGATGAAAAAATAGATTACAGCTGTTTGAATGGCAACTATAGCTATTCGGTCATGACAACTCTTGATAGCAAGTCCTATGTAGCAATAAAACAATAAATGAGTGGGGCCCCATTAAATGTCCGATGCAATAAATGCAAGGCAGACCCTAATTAATTTTTTCGAATTCTGAGCTGTTAAGTTGTGAAATGATGTCGAACAAAAATAAGTGTATTTTTTTCGAATTCTAACAGGACAGGGGAGAGGATTTGAAAAAAATAATTGTCGAAAAAAAACAAGAAGTTATCTGACAAAAAACAATGATGTCGAACAAAAAAGTTTCACAAAAAATAAGAAAAATAAAATCTAAACAAAAATTGTAGTTCAAATTTTGGATCAAACTCAAATTTGCTATGCAACAATACAAACTTAAAGTCAAATTTTCAAAGAAAAAAAACCAGGAAAATAAAATCTATACAAAGAAGTGTTCCTCTAACAAACCTCAAAAAGGCTAAT
Source organism: Eleocharis quinqueflora (assembly GCA_964058865.1). Classification (NCBI taxonomy): domain Eukaryota; kingdom Viridiplantae; phylum Streptophyta; class Magnoliopsida; order Poales; family Cyperaceae; genus Eleocharis; species Eleocharis quinqueflora. Next base: position 8,336 of record CAXKVX010004547.1, read on the forward strand.
CCCTCAAAACTCAAAAGCTTAGAAAATAGCTATTTTTCAAAGAGAGATAGATGAGACACATAGAGAGATGAGTGACGAGAGATAGAGAGAGAAATGGAGAGATGAAAGAGGGGACAGAGAGAAAGAGATGAGAGAGGGATCACGATTTCTGAGCATTTGATCGATTTAGAATACAAAAAATGCAGATAGGGATCGCGATCCGTGGGTACTTAAGACAACCTTTTTTTGTTGTTTGTTCGTTATATCAGTTCCTCCAGCCCAATCGATATTAAAGGTTTTTAATACCAGCTCTTACGATGCACTCGATGTTAAAACCTTTTTATATCGAACCCTTCATTCCAAACACTATTAATAGTTGAACTTTTATATCTCTTGTATGGTACAACTGCTATTAAATCCTCTCCACTACTACCTATGCAACTTTTATACCCCATTTCAATTAGGAACCGATATTAAATGTCTCATATGAATTTCAAAATTACCACTAAACCATTTAATATCTTCTCTTTTGTATAACATATTTAAAAAGGAGGTTATTAATGCTCAATTATGTAGTAGTGATTGTTTAGGTCAACAATATTTTCTTTTGTTGATTTGCAAAACATGAGCGCATGTATACAAACATATGCAATCAAAGCACTCCAATACTTCTCTCCCTTTTTGCAAAACAAGCAAAAATTAAAAAAATGAAATTTTTAGTTAAATTACTCCATCTTAATTAGGACATAGAGCAAACCTAAGCTTTGAGCAAAAACTTAGCTCAAACTTCCCCTTACTTAATAGATCAATTCAAAGAGTAATCATGTATATCAAACATATCAAGTAAGGCAGAAAAGAGGAGGAAAGGCGGCTAGAGGAGGAAGAAGAAGAGAGGTGAACAAAGACGACAAAAAATGTTTTTTATACATAGGGTTGGGATAGGGCAACGGTTGTTTGTAAATAATCGTTTTCTTATCTCACTATTTAAAATAACATTTGATTTATCTTTTCGAAAAAAAATTCTACTTATATCAACGATATTTTACAAAATCTCATTTGAGCGTTGTTTTGTAAATATTGCTAAATTCTCTTTATTTCGTAGTGTTTTAAGCTTGAAAACTATAAACTATGTAAGAGACGAAAGGCAGAGTAGGAAAAGACACTTATTCCAGCTATGCTATTCTAGCTAGCACAAAAACATCTGTGATTCTATACCAATCACCAAAGTATGGTTGCCGTACACCTGTAGTGAACGGACCACCGTCCCACTGCCCTTTTTTTAATATTAGAAACTTAATAAATAAATTATTAATATAAAAAAGATTATTTTAAAAGTTCAGAAAATAAAAAAGTCGAAGTTGTGAACATCGGTCAATTAAAAAAACTCAAATGACCGGTCAGTTAAAAAAACCGGTCAATTAAAATACAAAAAAATAGAAAAAGGTCATTGTTGCAAACAACGATCATTAAAACTTTGATTTTTTTTTTGTACGCTAATTTGTTGGTAGCAGTTTTTGTACGCATATTTTATTATTAATAAAAAATATTAATAATTTAATTCTAGTTGAGTTGTATTTAGGTATTTTTTTTATAACAATTTCAATTGCATTTGTCGGGACTGCAATTAGTTCTTTTTCGTCGCAAGCCATCAAGCTGTAGATATTTGAGTCTACTTTCATCACATCGAGTCAGATTTGTGATCGGAGGAACGATGGATTCAAAATTGATTATGACGCAAACTCGTGATAAAAATTACTAACTAAGGTATAAGTTGAAGAAAGAGCCAAATTTGAGATGCACTTTCCTTCGATCACAAATCAGACTCGACGCAATGGAAGTAGACTCGAATATCTACAACTCTATGGCTTGCGACGATAAAAAAATAACTACATCCCCGAAGAGCATAGTCAAAGTTGTTGTAAAAAATATTAAGTATGATAAGTATTTTTGTTTCTACAAACTTCCGCTACTCTGTTGGGACTGTAATTGATTTTTTATTGTTGCAAGTCATCGAGCTATGAATTTTCAAGTCTACTTCCATCGCGTCTCAAATTTGACTCCATTTTCAACTTACGTCTTAGTTAGAATTTTTTATCACCAGTTTTCGTCATAATCAATTTTGAAACGCTCATTCCTCCGATCACAAATCAGACTCAACGAGATGGAAGTAGACTCGAGTATCTATAGCTCGATGTCTTACGACGATAAAAATATTTATTATGGTCCCGACGAAGGCAACTAAATTTATTACAAAAATACAAAAATATAACCCAACAAGAAATTATAAATATTTTTTATTAATAAAAAATCATCGTACAAAAAGTTTGCAGCTGTAAACAAATTAGCATCAAAAGAAATCGAAGTTTTAATGATCGGTGTTCGCATCATCGGTCATTTGAGTTTTTTCAATTGACCAGTGTTCACCACTCCGATATTTTCTATATTTTGAAATTCCAAAATAATTTTTCTTTCTATTTGTAACTTATTTATTAAATTTCCAATATAGAAAAAACGGTCCAACAGTCGCTCTGTGTTTTTATTATAGTGATACTTTCCTTTTTTTAATAATAGAAATTAAATTAATTAATTATATTTAGACATAAAAATTATCTGAAAAACTATAAAATAAAAAGGTCGTGGTTGGCAACATCGTGCAGGTTTGATTTGAGTTTGCTTTTTCATTGAATATTTTATTAATAAAATATTGTGAATTTAATTGATCAATTAGGTTATATTTAGGTAATTTTATGTAACAAATTCGGCTGCATTCGTTGATATCGTCAATAGTTTATTTTTATCATCGCAAGATATTGAGCTGTAGATATTGGATTCTACTTCCATCGTGTCGAGCCTGATTTGCGATAGTAGAAATGAGCGACTCAAAATTAATTATGACGTGAATTCATGATGCAAAATGACTATTTAAGACATAAATTGAAGGTTGAGCCAAATTTGAGATGCACATTCCTCCGGTCATAAATCAGACTCGATGCAATGGAAGTAGACTCGAATATCTACAACTCAATGACTTACGACGTTAAAAAAACTAATTACGCTAAAAAATATTACGTACTATTAGCATTTTTTCTAGTTTTTTATAACAACTTTGGCTACGCTCGTCTGAATTATAATTAGTTTTTTTTTTAACTTCACAAGTCATCGAGTCGTAGATATCCAAGTCTACTTTCATCACGTCGAGTCTAATTTGCGATCATACGGATGTTCATATCAAATTTGACTTCATCTTCAACTTATGTCTTACTTAGTCATTTTGTATCATGAGTTCACATTAGAATTAATTTGAATCTCCGATCGCAAATCATACTCGACATGATAGAAGTAGACTTGAATCTAAATCTTGATGTCTTCTTACTAGAAAAATAAATTATTTACGAGCTTGACAATTATAATCGAATTATTACAAAAAATACGTAAATATGACCTAACTTATCAATTAAATTAATAATATTTTTATTAATAAAATATTCAACGAAAAAGAAAACTCAAATCAAACTTGCGGGCTGCGGCAAATTTAAATAAATCAAAGTGTTGGCAACACATGTCTTTTGACTTGTGTTGCTAATATCGATTTTTTTATTTTTTATTTTTTTCAGATTATCTTCCAGTCAAAATATAATTAATTAATTTAATTTCAATTATTAAAAAAAATGGGGATACTTTCGGATGATGTATGTAGTATGTACGAAGTTACACGTCTGCTACATGAGTCTCTGATTCCCCTCTTGATCGATGTATGTGGTGTACAACTGTACAAGTATAGAACCCTATAGTATATTATCCTGTGATATCTTCCTACAAGTTCCCATTGGATGGATGGCAAAATCGGAAATAACAGCCAAGAACCATTCGTGATTAGCTTTTTTTATTAGGGACACGTGTCTGTACATGCCGAGACTGCTGTGGTAGCACTGTCCTGAAAGAGAGATCCTCAATTGGAGCAATCAATTGGATGCACGTTTACACTTTACAGTTTGAATCCGTCGTATTTGGTGGAATAACGCGGGTTTCGAAAGAGTCAGCGGTTAACATTATTATGTTATAAATTCGTTAATACTGTAACAAAATTAACAGTAATTAATTTCGTCGCTGCAGTAACTGTGAAAATGTAAAATATCTCACTGCTGCTGATACGTTCGGAAACGTGAATTCTTACGGTTTACAGTAATACTGTTTCAACTTCATATTTTCATATTACTTTTCCTTCGATAACTTCAATATTACTATACCAGGTCAATCAAAATTTTGAATAACAACAAAAATAAAATAAAAGCTAAAAAAATAGCCGATCGATAAAAATGGGGACGGAATCATCAAAATGATGGATTCGAATCTGCTGCTTGTATTGGAGGCCAGCGGGAATCTGCTTGTCTTGATTCGATCGTCATAAATCGATCAATCGTCACGAACGACTGTGATTTGATTCAGGAGACAGATACTCTGGCCGTTAGATGAGTTTTGAACGGTTCAGATCGAAACAAGAAGGGATTTGACAAGCAGCGAATTTGGTTCCCAAAATGATACTTCCGGAGTCAGTGTTTTCGAAATTAATTTCAAAATCAAAGATCTCGATTAAATCTGAAATCACTGTCTGCTGAATTAATTCCGAAATAACTGCTTTCGAAATTAAATTTCGAAATCATTGCCTTCGAAATTAATTTTGGAAACACAAACTCGGGAATAAAATAGAGAGATGTGAGGGTAGTCTTTAGCTTCATGGGTTATAAAATGTTATATGATTTTTAATAGGAAAATTTTCATAGAGGGTCAAGCAGCAACAAATTTCAACAGATAGGGCCAGAGGCACTCTAATAATTGCACAGAGGGCCAAGGGCGCGACTAATAGTCGCGCCCCTAAGTAATTTTCGATTTTTTTCCTGAAATCAAGGCATTATGCATGTGCTTTTGCAGTTGTGGGCCCGGGCACTTAGGGGCGCAACTATTAATCACGCCCCTAAGTGATTCTGAATTTTTTTTTTAAGTACTAATATATAATTTTTTATTATTTGTTAATATATCAATAAAAGTAGTATATTCATATAATATTTATTATTAAAGCAAATTAATGATAATTTCAATATACAATAAATTAATTTGTATTGTTAATTTTTTTGGATTAAGTTATAATTATTTATACCCTTTAATATAATAATTAGTTAGTACTAATATATTACTTTTGGGTATTTGTTAATATATGTATATTAATATATATACTACAATTATTATTAAGCAAATTAATTGTCATGCCCCTATGTTTTGCTGATAATTTTTTTGGCTAAGTTATTATTCATACATTATTTATTATTAAGCAAATTAATATATGTATAGTTATAATATAATACTATTAAATATTACATATGTTATTTATACACAATATGTTACAAGAAATAATAAATTGATGATATATTGAAGATATAACAAAATTAAAGTATATTCTCAAACCACATTAAGATATAATAACATAAATTAAAGTTCATAAAATCCTCAAACACAAAATATTTTGCAATAATCTCCAAGATAAACATACATATCCGAGTCTCCTAAATAAACATACATATCCAAATGTTTGAGATACACGTACAAACTAATTAATAAGGCATGAAACAAAATTACATAATCTTAAACTAAATAAAAGAACAAGCTTCATCTTCTCTTTGCTAATTACCTGCGATAACGAAATCTCAAGCATTACAAAATTGAAACCAATGTTGTTTTGTGAAATAAATAATACTAGTATTACCTTCGTCGTTTGGAGGTGCAGTGCAGGTGCGCCTGTTGTGTCCCGTTTGTTTGCATCACCCACAAGTGTATGCTTGTCGATGTGTATTCTCTTCATCCATTTCATTTCTAATCCTTATATGTTGACGTCTCCCCTTCTTAACAGCATACCTTGTCGGGTCTGCCACTAGCTTTGGTCGTGGAATTTCAGGCCATGTGTCTGAATTGCCGAATGGCTCAAATTCTGGCGTCCATATTGCCATCCACTCTTGAACGCGATAAACAGGAGATACGCACACATTGCTACTTATGCCCCCTTGAGCACAACATGCTACGATATGAGAACAAGGGATACCTGTTAGTTGCGGATTTTGACAAGTGCATGTACCCCCGGGCACTTCTAACCGCACTGTATGTATTCTATTCCCTTTGATCTTGTTCCCAACGAATCTTTGACCTGTTTGGACCTCATATTTTCGCTCGTTCCGGTACGCTCACACCGTATGTGTATTTCCCCTTAATCTTCGCTCCTCTAGTAACGCTTGGATTTTGGGAGAGAAGAGGAAACTTTGTTCAATTGCTTTTTCTGCTTTTGCCCGTCTTTCAGCAAAGTATTTGACCGACTTGTAGAATGTGATTTCAACAAGAGAAGTAACCGGTAACTCACATGCTTCTTTGAAAACATTATTAAGGGATTCTGGTCCGTTTGTTGTCATCATCCCCATTCTACGGCCTCCTTCATCGAATGAAAGAGCCCATAAGTCAAAACGCGGTGCATTGTTCCTTTCAACATCGTTCGGATCCCTACCAATATCCTCAAGCCATGTTGCAGGGTCGGGGCATTTTTCGCGAATACGACTGAGCCTCATTAGAAACTTCCTCTTTTGATTTTGTTTCATTGCTTGCCTCAAGATCTGTGTTAATTTTTTGTTGGTAAATTCTTTAGTGAAATTTTGACATATGTGCCTTGAACAATATCGATGAAAGGCATGTCCATCTTGGGTGCTCCAACCCAGGTCTGGCTCACTAAAAACCCGCAAGATACTCTTGTGACGATCAGAGAGTACTGTCACAACTCGTGATCCAACCACTTCCCTACGAACAAATTTCATGAAATCCTCCCAAGATTTGTTGTTCTCGGTATCAACCAACGCGAATGCAAGGGGCACCAACTGATCTTCTGCGTCGAAGCCACATGCAACTAACATCTTCCCCTTATACCGCCCAAACAAATGTGTACCGTCAATTCCTATAACAGGTTTGCAGTGCCTGAAGGCCTGTATTGCCGGACCATATGCCCAACACACTGCTTGAAATAATCTTTCATTTGGATCATTTGTGGGGGCGGTAAACCACTCAATCACTGTACCCGGGTTTGTTCTTTGTATGACATTAAGTAAGGGCACGATTAAATCATAAGCTTGCCTCCAACCTCCGAACAATTGCGCGATTGCAATCTCTTTTGCACGCCAACACTTCAGATAAGGAGCCTTGAAAGTATATCTCTGCTCAATGACAATCTTGATGTCTTTTATAGTAAACCTTACATTTCCCTTAACACTTTCTCTGATTATGGAAGCCATGAATGGAGACGTTAAGTGCGGATGCTCCAACCTATCTCCCGACATAACACATTCATGCGGACCTTGCCTTGTATTAATAATAAAAGCATCATCACTTAGCCTTCTTGATGCATACAACCTCCAATTACAATTTTGGTCGGTGCACTCGATTGTATACACGCTTTTATTGGACTTTCTCTTCTTAAACATGCGGTTCGATTTGATGTGAAAATCATGCACAACCCATTTTAGATGATCCTTTGACCGAAAACATTGTCCCACTGCCAAACCATCTTCTGTGACATACCCTTCGTCGTCAAAGTAATTGCCATCACCAATTATATCGATGATTGCATTAATATTATTCCACGAAGCTATTGGATGAGAATCGGTTCGGTCCCGTAATGGCCATGTTGTCATGGTCAGAGAAGTCTCTTCTTCAGAATTGTAATTAGGGTCTTCGAAAGGTGTAAAATCCATATTCATGAAAGCATCATTACCACACGTATTTCTAATTGGGCTTGCATCTTGGTTCACTAATATCTCAACCCGTTCTGCCGGGTTAATTTCATCCAACCCAACATTAAATTCGAAATCCTCATAATCCTCTTCTTCCTCTGGAATCAATTGATTTCGATTTGAGGTTGCATTTGGTTCATAACAATTGGTACGAATATATGCATATGGCATTCTACAAGCTATTGGCTCAACATACTCATTTGGGGTTTCGTAAGCACGACTACCACTTGCACAATCCTGGTTTAGGGTTTCCGTAGCTCGACTACCGCTTGAACAACCATGGTTTAGGGTCTCATGACCTCGACTGCCACTCGAAAAACCTTGATTTGTGGTATATCGAAGAACTTTTGGCTTAACGTACAACTCAATCATTGCAACAGTACCAGGATGAACCGAATGGTTCACCATCAGTCTCCAAGTATCATTACTCGACAGTTGTAACTCAGTATAGAACATTACCGGAGGAGTTAGCTGTAATCCGGCATTGAACCTCCCTGATATCTCTAAAGCATGTGTTGAACTTGAAATCCCCATCCATCGGTACAGCTCCGTCTCCAGTTCACCGAGTGTTATGTCGTCATTCACTGTAAAACTACCGGTAGCTTTTTTCGAGTAATGCACACCATGAGGACCGTTCTGGATGGATCCTCCAGTGTAGAAACTAATAATAAACATTTTATATGTAAGATTTTGGGAGGAGAAGTGTGAAAATTTGATTTAGGGTTTGTGGAGAGGAAGGGGGCTGTTGGGGGAAGAAGAGATAAGATTGAAATAATGGTTGGAGATAGAAGAAAAGAAAGGTGCTGCTGTATATATTTTGTTCATTTAGGGGACATGTGGACCCCTCATCTGAAAAAAATCATGCAAGATTCAGACTTATCTGCAAAAAAGGCATCTTCTTAGGAGCGCAACTAAATAATTGCGCCCCTATGTTAATTCAGAAAAATGGTGAAAAATGCATCTTCTTACTAGGTTGTAATCTTTCTAATCTTTTTAAATAATAATAATAATAATAATAAGTATATAATAATATTAATATTTATAGAATTATATTACAAATATTAAAATTACAAATTTATTTTATGTTTAAATTATTATTAATTTGCTTAATAATAATTGTAGTATATATATATATATATATATATATATATATATATATATATATATATATATATATATATATATTAATATACATATATTAACAAATACCCAAAAGTAATATATTAGTACTAACTAATTATTATATTAAAGGGTATAAATAATTATAACTTAATCCAAAAAAATTAACAAGACAAATTAATAGTATTATATTACAACTATACATATATTAAAAATTTATTGTATATTGAAATTATCATTAATTTGCTTTAATAATAAATATTATATGAATATACTACTTTTATTGATATATTAACAAATAATAAAAAAATATATATTAGTACTTAAAAAAAAATTTCAGAATCACTTAGGGATTAATAGTCGCGCCCCTAAGTGCCCGGGCCCACAACTGCAAAAGCACATGCAGAATGCCTTGATTTCAGGAAAAAAATCGAAAATTCCTTAGGGGCGCGACTATTAATCGCGCCCTTGGCCCTCTGTGTAATTATTAGGGTGTCTCTGGCCCTATCTGTTGAAATTTTTTGTTGCTTGACCCTCTATGAAAATTTTCCTTTTTAATATTATGTATCTACACTTTAGTGTACACGACTGATTTATAAGTTATAACTAATGCTTTGAATGCACTTAAAAATGTAGAGTGTAATTAAACTTTTTTACTTACATTTATTGTATAAAATATTAATTACATTATTAATTAACTAAATAATTAATTAGATCATTAATTAATACAAAAATATTTAATGTTTCTTATTGAATATTTTAATGTTTCGTAAATTAAAAAGAATAATTATTTGATAAGTTTCTTATATCAACTTTGTTTGTGCTCGTCGGAATTATAATTAGTGTTTCTCTACCGTCGCAAGTCATCATGTTGTAGATATTCGAGTCTATTTTCACTGTATCAAGTTGTTTTGTGGTCGGATAAACGAGCATATCAACTTTGGCTACTTTATAAACACAATTTTCACAGTGAAAATAGACTTTGAAATCTATAATATGATGACTTGCAATGGTAGAAAAACACTAATCTTAGTTCCGACGAACTTAGTTGAAATTGATATAAAAAATAACTAATTAAGACTTAAGTTTATGAAGTAATCAACTAATTAAGACTCCGGAATTAATTGGGAGGCAGTAATTCTGGAATTAATTTCGAAAACACTGATTCCGAAAATGCTATTTTGATGATTTCATCTTCATTTTTACCATTCCGATATTTTCTTATTATAATTTTGTTATTATTGAAAATTTCAGCCAGTTCAGCTGCATGCGTTTGTTCAAACTTCAAAGGGATGGGAAGAAAAAAAGAGAGGAGAAAACATCAAGGAACAATAATAGCATTTATTTATTCTGCAATCGAAGGTGCGGAAAAACATTGCCAGAAACAGGGGTCCGAATCTGCTGCTCGTAAATTACTGCTTGCTTTTCTGCTTGTCTTCGATCCGACCGCTCGATCGTCACGAACGGTTGTGATTTGATTCAGGAGGCAAATGCTTTGGCCGTTAGATGAGTTTTGAATGGTCCAGATCGAAACAAGCAGAGAAGCAAGCAGAAATTTAAGAGCAGGAGATCTGGTTCCCAGAAACAGTGTGACCATGCTGCTGCTCAAATATTTGCCTTTATTTAATTTTTCTATCATTATTATTGAAATCAAATTTGTGTGGTTTTGATATACTGTTTGCATTTATCGAGTGCAGCTGGTTTTGGTACACAGGTATCAGGTTTTGCATTTTGGACACGCGCTACAGTCAGGTGCGGATTCAGGATTTTCGTCAGGAAAAGATAAAATCTATTTTTTTTTTCAGAGAGTGACAAAATGATGCACATTTTTAAATATACATAATTATTTTGCGAATTTTTTTTTAACAAATCGTACAAATATACAAGATTTTTTGGCGAAAAAAAATTTCAGGATGGAATGGCTGCCACTCTCTGACCTCATGTAGCTCCGCCCCTGACTACAGTAAAGTTTGGTTATGACATTTGACTTCCAAAAATACTATTAACTTGTTATTTATTTGATTGGGTACGTAGTTTGTAAATTTTGTGAAGCATTTACAGATTCTACTGTACATAATTCAGAACTACTAAAGCTTTAATTTCTAAGTGTTATTTTGCATTCAAATAATCATTTTTTGCTGGATTAGCCAGGAATATTCATCAAATTAAGATCTACCAAAAAATGTATTGTGGGTAGTTCTCAGTATAAGAAAAATGATACACTTGGTTTAGATATTAAAAAAAATGATAATAATAACAAATTGCAGTGTGTTCAAAGATTTGTGAACAATAAACTGCGCATGTGTATTTCTTTATACAGTTTGTAAAAATAATGGTTGTGAAAATTTTGATGAGCCATTCTAATTTCCAAATGAAATGAAACTCAATTGAAATATTTTGATTGGATTTCATCTCTAACCTATTCTAACTTATTCGGAACTAAAAACTTTATTGTTGTAAAAATAAAGATGAATGATAATTTTGACTAATTATTTCCTTAACACCTGTTAAAATGATATTATGTTTGCCAGATTAAATTATTCTGGCATTTCTCAACTATCAGTCTTGGTAATTAATCTTTTTCTCAGGAAGTTGTCAGCTAGCGTTGATCATGAAGTACAGTTGTTCTATTTTGTCTGTAGCTAGTTTAATTAAAATTACATCATATATACATTTGTGAACTAAACAGATGCACTAGTTTTAAATATACAGTATTCAAATTTCAACCCCTATAAATAATTAAAGAATTTATTTAGTTGAAATCTATCTTGACCCATTGATACATCTTGGAAATTAATTAATTAATTGGAGACTCTAAATTAGTCAATCTCAATCAATCATGTTAGGATAATGTTCATCTTCAGCTTGCCACTTGTTACAGCAAACCACTTTAATTCTCAACCCCGGAATCTAATACTTTTTTTTTTAATTTATTGTATAGAAAGAACAGGTGCATG
>CAXKVX010004548.1:0-11838 GCA_964058865.1 Eleocharis quinqueflora
AACATCACAAAGCAGCTTACCCTACTGCGAGAAGTGTTTCTTATCTGAGTACTTCATTTATGGGTGGTATCCATTAAAGAAAACAAGCATCATATCCTACCAAGAAGCGTTTATAAATCAGTGTACTTCATTTATGAGTGGTAACCTTTCAAGAAAATGCCACAACACATCGTAACTCACCACGAAAAGAGTTTCATTTCTGAGTACTTCATTTAAGTGTTTTAACCATTCATTAAAACACAACGAAGAAGCATATATACCAATCAAAGTGTTTATGAGTCATTCCGATTAAAGTACTTCATTTATGGGTGGTAACCATTAAATAAAACAACACAAAGCATCTTACCCTAATGCGAGAAGTGTTTCTTGTCTGAGTACTTCATTTATGGGTTGTAACAATTAATGAAAATACCACAAAGCATCATATGCTACTAAGAAGTGTTTCTGATCAATGTACTTCATTTATGAGAGGTAACCTTGCATGAAAATGCCACAACGCATCATATCTTACCATGAGAAGAGTTTTTTTCTCCGAGTACATCATTTAAGTGTTGTAACCATTCATTAAAACACAACGAAGAAGCATATATACCAATCTAAGTGTTTCATGTCCGAGTACTTAATTTATGAGTCATTCTGATCAAAGTACTTCATTTATGGATGGTAATCATTAAATAAAACATTACAAAGAAGTTTACCCTACTGCAAGAAGTGTTTCTTATCTGAGTACTTCATTTATGGATGGTATCTATTAAAGAAAACACCACAAAGCATCATATCCTACTAAGAAGTGTTTCTTATCAGTGTACTTCATTTTTGAGTGGTAACCTTTCAAGAAAATGCCACAACACATCGTATCTTACCACGAGAAGAGTTTCATCTCCGAGTACATCATTTAAGTGTTGTAACCATTCATTAAAACACAACGAAGAAGCATATATACCAATCTAAGTGTTTCAAGTCCGAGTACTTAATTTATGAGTCATTCCGATCAAAGTACTTCATTTATGGGTGGTAACCATTAAATAAAATATCACAAAGCATCTTACCCTAATGCGAGAAGTGTTTCTTGTCTGAGTACTTCATTTATGAGTTGTAACAATTAAAGAAAATACCACAAAGCATCAAATCCTACTGAGAAGTGTTTCTGATCAGTGGTAACGTTTCAAGAAAATGACACAACGCATCATATCTTACGTTGAGAAGAGTTTTTTCTCCGAGTACAACATATAAGTGTTGTAACCATTCATTAAAACACAACGAAGAAGAATATATATCACTCTTAGTGTTTCATGTGCGAGTACTTAATTTTTGAGTCATTCCGATCAAAGTACTTCATTTATGGGTGATAACCATTAAATAAAACATTACAAAGCAACTTACCCTACTGCGAGAAGTTTCTTATGTGAGTACTTCATTTATGAATGGTATCCGTTAAAGAAAACACCACAAAACATCATATCTTACTAAGAAGTGTTTCATATCAGTGTAATTTATTTTTGAGTGGTAACCTTTCAAGAAAATGCCACAACACATCGTATCTTACCACGAGAAGAGTTTCATCTCCGAGTACATCATTTAAGTGTTGTAACCATTCATTAAAACACAACGAAGAAGCATATATACCACTCAAAGTGTTGCATCTCCGAGTACTTTATTTATGAGTCATTCTGATCAAAGTACTTCATTTATGGGTGGTAACCATTAAACAAAACATCACAAAGCATCTTACCATACTACGAGAAGTGTTTCTTGTCTGAGTACTTCATTTGTGGGTTGTAACAATTAAAGAAAATACCACAAATCATCATATTCTACTAAGAAGTGTTTCTGATCAGTGGTAACCTTTCAAGAAAATGACACAACGCATCATATCTTACCTTGAGAAGAGTTTTTTCTCCGAGTACATCATTTAAGTGTTGTAACCATTCATTAAAACACAACGATGAAGAATAGATAGCACTCTAAGTGTTTCATGTCCGAGTACTTAATTTATGAGTCATTCCGATCAAAGTACTTCATTTATGGATGGTAACCATTAAATAAAACATTACAAAGCAGCTTACCCTACTGCTTGAAGTGTTTCTTATCTGAGTACTTCATTTATTGGTGGTATCCATTAAAGAAAACAAGCATCATATTCTACCAAGAAGTGTTTAAAATCAGTGTACTTCATTTATGAGTGGTAACCTTTCAAGAAAATGCCACAACACATCGTAACTCACCACGAAAAGAGTTTCATTTCTGAGTACATCATTTAAGTGTTATAACCATTCATTAAAACACAATGAAGAAGCATATATACCACTCAAAGTGTTGCATCTCCAAGTACTTTATTTATGAGTCATTCTGATCAAAGTACTTCATTTATGGGTGGTAACCATTAAACAAAACATCACAAAGCATCTTACCATACTACGAGAAGTGCTTCTTATCTGAGTACTTTATTTATGGGTTGAAACAAATAAAGAAAACACCACAAAGCATCATATCCTACTAAGAAGTGTTTCTGATCAGTGTACTTCATTTAGGAGTGGTAACCTTTCAAGAAAATGCCACAACTCATCTTATCTGATAACTTCATTTATTGGTGGTAACCAATAAAGAAAACACCACAAAGCATCATATCCTACTAAGAAGTGTTTCTAATCATAATGCTTCAATTATGAGTAACCTTTGAAGAACACTCTACAAAGCATCATATCTTACTACGAAAAGAGTTTCTTCTCCGAGTAGTTCATTTAAGTGTTGTAATCATTCACTAAAACACAACGAAGAAGCATCGAGTACCACTCTAATTGCTTCAGGTACAAGTACTTAATTTATGTGTGATTCTGATCAGAGTACATTTATTGATGTTAACCATTAATTAAAACACCACAAATCATCGGACTCTACCGCGAGAAGTGTTTCTGATCATAGTACTTCATTTATGAGTGATAACCTTTCAAGAAGAATAGATAGCACTCAAAGTGTTTCATGTCCGAGTACTTAAATTATGAGTCATTCCGATCAAAGTACTTCATTTATGGGTGGTAACCATTAAATAAAATATCACAAAGCAGCTTACCATACTGCGAGAAGTGTTTCTCATCTGAGTACTCTATTTATGGGAGGTATCCATTAAAGAAAACACTACAAAGCATCATATCCTACTAAGAAGTGTTTCAGATCAGTGTACTTTATTTATGAGTGGTAACCTTTCAAGAAAATGCCACAACACATTGTATCTTATCACGAGAAGAGTTTCATCTCCGAGTACATCATTTAAGTGTTGTAACCATTCATTCAAACACAACGAAGAAGCATATATACCACTCAAATTGTTTCATGTTCGAGTACTTAAATTATGAGTCACTCTGATCAAAGTACTTCATTTATGGGTGGTAACCATTAAATAAAATATCACAAAGCAGCTTACCATACTGCGAGAAGTGTTTCTTATCTGAGTACTTTATTTATGGGAGGTATCCTTTAAAGAAAACAATACAAAGCATCATATCCAACCAAGAAGTGTTTCAGATCAGTGTACTTTATTTATGAGTGTTAACCTTTCAAGAAAATGCCACAACACATCGTATCTTACCACGAGAAGAGTTTCATCTCCGAGTACATCATTTAAGTGTTGTAACCATTCAATAAAACACAACGAAGAAGCATATATACCAATCTAAGTGTTTCATGTCCGAGTACTTAATTTATGAGTCATTCCGATCAAAGTACTTCATTTATGGGTGATAACCATTAAATAAAACATCACAAAGCATCTTACCCAAATGCGAGAAGTGTTTCTTCGTCTGAGTACTTCATTTGTGGGTTGTAACAGTTAAAGAAAATACCACAAATCATCATATCCTACTAAGAAGTATTTCTGATCAGTGGTAACCTTTCAAGAAAATGACACAACGCATCATATCTTACCTTGAGAAGAGTTTTTTCTCCGAGTACATCATTTAAGTGTTGTAACCATTCATTAAAACACAACGAAGAAGCATATATACCAATCTAAATGTTTATGAGTCATTCCGATCAAAGTACTTCATTTATGGGTGGTAACCATTAAATAAAACATCACAAAGCATCTTACCCTAATGCAAGAAGTGTTTCTTATCTGAGTACTTTATTTATGGATGGTATCCATTAAAGAAAACACCACAAAGCATCATATCCTACTAAGAAGTGTTTCTGATCAATGTACTTCATTAATTTTTAATGAAAATGCCACAACGCATCATATCTTACCACAAGAAGAGTTTCTTCTCCGAGTACATCATTTAAGTGTTGTAATCATTCATTAAAAAACAACGAAGAAGCAAATATACCAATCTAAGTGTTTCATTTCCGAGTACTTAATTTATGAGTCATTCTGATCAAAGTATTTCATTTCTGGGTGGTAACCATTAAATAAAACATCACAAAGCAGCTTACCCTACTGCGAGAAGTGTTTCTTATCTGAGTACTTCATTCATAGCTGGTATCCATTAAGGAAAACACCACAAAGCATTATATCCTACTAAGAAGTGTTTCAGATAAGTGTACTTCATTTATGAGTCATCATTTAAGTGTTAACCTTTCAAAAAAATGCCACAACACATCGTATCTTACCACGAGAATTGTTTCATCTCCGAGTACATCATTTAAGTGTTGTAACCATTCATTAAAATATAACGAAGAATTGATAGCACTATAAGTGTTTCACGTCCGAGTACTTAATTTATGAGTCATTCCGATCGAAGTACTTCATTTAAGGATGGTAAGCATTAAATAAAAAATCACAAAGCATCTTACCCTACAGCGAGAAATGTTTCTTATCTGAGTACTTCATTTGTGGGTGGTATCAATTAAAGAAAACACCCCAAAGCATCTTATCCTACTAAAAAATGTTTCTGATCATAGTGCTTCATTTATTAGTGGTAACCTTTCAAGAACACTCTACAAAGCATCATATATTTCTATAAAAAGAGTTTCTTCTCTGAGTACTTCATTTAAGAGTTGTAACCATCCACTAAAACACAACGAAGAAGCATCGAGTACCAATCTAACTGCATCACATACGAGTACTTAATTTATGAGTGATTATCATCAGAGTACATCATTTATGGGTGCTAACCATTCAAGAAAACAGCACAAAGTATCGTACTCTACTGTGAGAAGTGTTTCTTATCTGATTACTTCATTTATGGGTGGTAACCATTCACTAAAACACAATGAAGAAGCATCGAGTACCACTCTAATTGCTTCATGTACGCGTACTTAATTTATTTGTGATTTTGTTCGGAGTACTTCATTTATGGGTGGTAATCATTAAAGAAAACATAACAAAGCATCTTACTCTACTGCGAAAAGTTTTTCTTATTTGAGTACTTCATTTAAGGGTTGTAACCACTAAACAAAACACAACAAAGCATCATATTCTAGTAAGATATGATTCTGATCAATGTACTTCATAACCTTTCATGAAAATGCCAAAACGCATCATATCTTACCACGAGAAGAGTTTCTTCTCCGAGTACATCATTTAAGTATTGTAACCATTCATTAAAACACAACGAAGAAGCATATATACAACTCCAAGTGTTTCATGTCCGAGTAGTCATTCCGATCAAAGTACTTCATTTATGGGTGGTAACCATTAAATAAAACATCACAAAGCAGCTTATCCTACTACGAGAAGTGTTTTTTATCTGAGTACTTCATTTATGGGTTGTATCCATTAAAGAAAACACCACAAAACATCATATCCTACTAAGAAGTGTTTCAGATCAGTGTACTTCATTTATGAGTGGTAACCATTCAAGAAAATGCCACAACACATCGTATATTACCACGAGAAGAGTTTCATCTCCGTGTACATCATTTAATTGTTGTAACCATTAATTAAAACACAACGAAGAAGAATAGATAGCACTCTAAGTGTTTCATGTCCGAGTACTTAAATTATGAGTCATTCCAATCAAATTACTTCATTTAAATAAAACATCACAAAGCATATTAACCTACAGCGAGAAGTGTTTCTTATCTGAGTACTTCATTTATGGGTGATATCCATTGTAGAAAACACCACAAAGCATCTAATCCTACTATGAAATGTTTCTGATCATAGCGCTTTATTTATGAGCGGTAACCTTTCACTAAAGCATAATATCTTTCTATAAAAAGAGTTTCTTCTCTGAGTACTTCATTTAAGAGTTGTAACCATTCACTAAAACACAACGAATAAGCATCGAGTACCGCTCTAATTGCTTCACATACGAGTACTTAATTTATGAGTGATTCTGATCAGAGTACTTCATTTATGGGTGCTAACCATTAAAGAAAACCGCACAAAGTATCGTACTCTACTGCGAGAAGTGTTTCTTATCTGATTACTTCATTTATGGGTGGTAACCATTAAAGAAAACACCACAAAGCATCGTATCCTACTAAGAAGTGTTTCTGATCATAGTATTTCATTTATGAGTGGTAACCTTTGAAGAAAACTTCACAAAGCATTATATCTTACCTCGAGAAGAGTTCTTCTCCGATTACTTCATTTAAGTGTTGTAACCATTCACTAAAACACAACGAATAAGCATCGAGTACCGCTCTAATTGCTTCACATACGAGTACTTAATTTATGAGTGATTCTGATCAGAGTACTTCATTTATGGGTGCTAACCATTAAAGAAAACCGCACAAAGTATCGTACTCTACTGCGAGAAGTGTTTCTTATCTGATTACTTCATTTATGGGTGGTAACCATTAAAGAAATACCACAAAGCATCGTATCCTACTAAGAAGTGTTTCTGATCATAGTACTTCATTTATGAGTGGTAACCTTTCTAGAAAACTTCACAAAGCATCATATCTTTCCACGAGAAGAGTTCTTCTCCGAGTACTTCATTTAAGTGTTGTAACCATTCACTAAAACACAATGTAGAAGCATCGAGTACCACTCTAATTGCTTCATGTACGCGTACTTAATTTTTGTGTGATTCTGATCAGAGTACATCATTTATGGGTGGTAACCATTAAAGAAAACATAACAAAGCATCCTACCCTACTGCGAGAAGTGTTTCTTATTAGAGTACTTCATTTAAGGGTTGTGACCACTAAAGAAAACACCACAAAGCATCATATTCTACTAAGATGTGTACTGATCAATGTACTTCATAACCTTTCATGAAAATGTCACAGCGCATCATATCTTGCCACGAGAAGAGTTTCTTCTCCGAGTACATCATTTAAGTGTTGTAACCATTCATTCAAACACAACGAAGAAGCAAATATACCAATCTAAGTATTTCATGTCCGAGTACTTAATTTATGAGTCATTCTAATCAAAGTACTTCATTTATGGGTGGTAACCATTAAATAAAACATCACAAAGGAGCTTACCCTACTACGAGAAGTGTTTCTTTTCTGAGTACTTCATTTATGGGTGGTATCCATTAAAGAAAACACCACAAAGCATCATATCCTACTAAGAAGTGTTTCAGATCAGTGTACTTCATTTATGAGTGGTAACCTTTCAAGAAAATGCCACAACACATCGTATCTTACCACGGGAAGAGTTTCATCTCCGAGTACATCATTTAAGTGTTCTAACCATTCGTTAAAATACAACGAAGAAGAATAGATAGCACTCTAAGTCTTTCATGTCCGAGTACTTAATTTATGAGTCACTCCGATCAAATTACTTCATTTATGGGTGGTAACAATTAAATTGAACATCACAAAGCATCTTACCCTACAGCGAGAAATGTTTCTTATCTGAGTACTTAATTTATGGGTGGTATACATTAAAGAAAACACCACAAAACATCTTATCCTACTAGGAAATGTTTCTAATCATTGCGCTTTATTTATGAATGGTAACCTTTCAAGAACACTCTACAAAGCATAATATCTTTCTATAAAAAGAGTTTCATCTCTAAGTACTTAATTTAAGAGTGTTAACCATTCACTAAAACACAAAGAAGAAGCATCGAGTACCATTGTAATTGCTTCACATACGAGTACTTAATTTATGAGTGATTCTGATCAGAGTACTTTATTTATGGGTGCTAACCATTAAAGAAAACAGCACAAAGTATCGTACTCTACTGCGAGAAGTGTTTCTTATCTGATTACTTCATTTATGGGTGGTAACCATTAAAGAAAACACCACAAAGCATCGTATCCTACTAAGAAGTGTTTCTGGTCATAGTACTTCATTTATGAGTGGTAACCTTTCAAGAAAACTTCACAAAGCATCATATTTTACCACGAGAAGAGTTCTTCTCCGAGTACTTCATTTAAATGTTGTAACCATTCACTAAAACACAATAAAGAAGCATCGAGTACCACTCTAATTGCTTCATCTACGCGTACTTAATTTATGTGTGATTCTGTTCGGAGTACTTCATTTATGGGTGGTAACCATTAAAGAAAAAATAACAAAGCATCTTACTCTACTGCGAAAAGTTTTTCTTATTTGAGTACTTCATTTAAGGGTTGTAACCACTAAAGAAAACACCACAAAAAGTATCATATCCTATTAAGAAGTGTTTCTGATCAATGTACTTCATAACCTTTCATGAAAATGCCACAACGCATCATATCTTAGCAAGAGAAGTGTTTTTTCTCCGAGTACATCATTTAAGTGTTGTAACCATTCATTAAAACACAACGAAGAAGAATAGATAGCACTCTAAGTCTTTCATGTCCGAGTACTTAATTTATGAGTCACTCCGATCAAATTACTTCATTTATGGGTGGTAACAATTAAATTGAACATCACAAAGCATCTTACCCTACAGCGAGAAATGTTTCTTATCTGAGTACTTAATTTATGGGTGGTATACATTAAAGAAAACACCACAAAACATCTTATCCTACTAGGAAATGTTTCTAATCATTGCGCTTTATTTATGAATGGTAACCTTTCAAGAACACTCTACAAAGCATAATATCTTTCTATAAAAAGAGTTTCATCTCTAAGTACTTAATTTAAGAGTGTTAACCATTCACTAAAACACAAAGAAGAAGCATCGAGTACCATTGTAATTGCTTCACATACGAGTACTTAATTTATGAGTGATTCTGATCAGAGTACTTTATTTATGGGTGCTAACCATTAAAGAAAACAGCACAAAGTATCGTACTCTACTGCGAGAAGTGTTTCTTATCTGATTACTTCATTTATGGGTGGTAACCATTAAAGAAAACACCACAAAGCATCGTATCCTACTAAGAAGTGTTTCTGGTCATAGTACTTCATTTATGAGTGGTAACCTTTCAAGAAAACTTCACAAAGCATCATATTTTACCACGAGAAGAGTTCTTCTCCGAGTACTTCATTTAAGTGTTGTAACCATTCACTAAAACACAATGAAGAAGCATCGAATACCACTCTAATTGCTTCATCTACGCGTACTTAATTTATATGTGATTCTGTTCGGAGTACTTCATTTATGGGTGGTAACCATTAAAGAAAAAATAACAAAGCATCTTACTCTACTGCGAGAAGTGTTTCTTATTTGAGTACTTCATTTAAGGGTTGTAACCACTAAAGAAAACACCACAAAAAGTATCATATCCTATTAAGAAGTGTTTCTGATCAATGTACTTCATAACCTTTCATGAAAATGCCACAACGCATCATATCTTAGCAAGAGAAGTGTTTCTTCTCCGAGTACATCATTTAAGTGTTGTAACCATTCATTAAAACACAACGAAGAAGCATATATACCACTCTAAGTGTTTCATGTCCGAGTACTTAATTTATGAGTCATTCCGATTAAAAGTACATCATTTATGAGTGGTAACCATTAAATAAAACATCACAAAGCAGCTTACACTACTGCGATAAGTGTTTCTTATCTGAGTACTTCATTTATGGGTGGTATCCATTAAAGAAAACACCACAAAGCATCATATCCTACTAAGAAGTGTTTCATATCAGTGTACTTCATTTATGAGTGGTAACCTTTCAAGAAAATGTCACAACACATCGCATATTACCACGAGAAGAGTTTCATCTCCGAGTACATCATTTAAGTGTTGTAACCATTCATTAAAATACAACGAAGAAGAATAGATAGCGTCGAAGTCTTTCATGTCCGAGTACTTAATTTATGAGTCATTCCGATCAAATTACTTCATTTATTGGTGGTAACCATTAAATAAAACATTACAAAACATATTAACCTACAGCGAGAAGTGTTTCTTATCTGAGTATTTCATTTAAGGGTGGTATCCATTGTAGAAAACACCACAAAGCATCTAATCCTACTATGAAATGTTTCTGATCATAGCGCTTCATTTATGAGTGGTAACCTTTCAAGAACACTCTACAAAGCATAATATCTTTCTATAAAAAGAGTTTCTTCTCTGAGTACTTCATTTAAGAGTTCTAACTATTCACTAAAACACAACGAAGAAGCATCGAGTTCCACTCTAATTGCTTCACATACGAGTATTTAATTTGTGAGTGATTCTGATCAGAGTACTTTATTTATGGGTGCTAACCATTAAATAAAACATCACAAAATATCTTACACTACAGCGAGAAATGTTTCTTATCTGAGTACTTCATTTATGCGTGGTAACCATTAAAGAAAACACCACAAAGCATCGTATCCTACTATGAAGTGTTTCTGATCATAGTATTTCATTTATGAGTGGTAACCTTTGAAAAAAACTTCACAAAGCATCATATCTTACCTCAAGAAGAGTTCTTCTCTGAGTACTTCATTTAAGTGTTGTAACCATTCACTAAAACACAATGAAAAAGCTTCGAGTACCACTCTAATTGCTTCACATACGAGTATTTAATTTGTGAGTGATTCTGGTCAGTGTACTTTATTTATGGGTGCTAACCATTAAAGAAAACAGCACAAAGTATCGTACTCTACTGCGAGAAGTGTTTCTTATCTCATTACTTCATTTATGGGTGGTAACCATTAAAGAAAACACCACAAAGCATCGTATCCTACTAAGAAGTGTTTCTGATCATAGTACTTCATTTATGAGTGGTAACCTTTGAAGAAAACTTCACAAAGCATTATATCTTACCTCGAGAAGAGTTCTTCTCCGAGTACTTCATTTAAGTGTTGTAACCATTCACTAAAACACAATGAAGAAGCATCGAGTACCACTCTAATTGCTTCATGTACGCGTACTTAATTTTTGTGTGATTCTGATCAGAGTACATCATTTATGGGTGGTAACCATTAAAGAAAACATAACAAAGCATCTTACCCTACTGCGAGAAGTGTTTCTTATTTGAGTACTTCATTTAAGGGTTGTAACCACTAAAGAAAACACCACAAAAAGCACCATATCCTATTAAGAAGTGTTTCTGATCAATGTACTTCATAACCTTTCATGAAAATGCCACAACGCATCATATCTTACCACGAGAAGAGTTTCTTCTCCGAGTACATCATTTAAGTGTTGTAACCATTCATTAAAACACAACGAAGAAGCATATATACCAGTTTAAGTGTTTCATGTCCGAGTACTTAATTTATGAGTCATTCCGATTAAAAGTACATCATTTATGGGTGGTAACCATTAAATAAAACATCACAAAGCAGCTTACCCTACTGCGATAAGCGTTTCTTATCTGAGTACTTCATTTATGGGTGGTATCCATTAAAGAAAACAACACAAAGCATCATATCCTACTAAGAAGTGTTTCAGATCAGTGTACTTCATTTATGAGTGGTAACCTTTCAAGAAAATGCCACAACACATCGTATCTTACCACGAGAAGAGTTTCATCTCCGAGTACATCATTTAAGTGTTGTAACCATTCATTAAAATACAACGAAGAAGAATAGATAGCGCTCTAAGTCTTTCATATCCGAGTAC
>CAXKVX010004549.1:0-15943 GCA_964058865.1 Eleocharis quinqueflora
AAAAGTGATCAAAAGGAACCTTTCTTTCTTCTTCTTTTCTAATTATTCATTGTCTCAGGTCTCAGAAACTAAAACTATAATGAGGCAACACTTTCTGGTTACATTCTTTACTTATCAACTGAACAGTTAATACAAATATAGAAAAGGTGAAAAATTCAGGAATCACAGTCAACCAATAAATAAGAAAATTATGACCCAAGGAGTCGTGTAATTAACCCAAGCTTCTTCACTTTTACCAACCTGTTTACAGCCAAAAATAATTGTTTTCAATGCTACACATTTATACATTCTTCTACCTAAGCAATACCATTTATTGGTAAAAACTGATACTAAAGCCCAAAATTTAAAACAAAAGAAAGTTACAAGACACAAAGATCATAGAGAATTTGTCATCAGATAAGAGATGAAACAACCAAGAATAGCTCCAACAAGAACCTGTCAATCAAATAAGATGGAAACCTTAAGTCAATTGAACTAGATATCCTGCCAACTCTTTAACAGTAGATACAAGTAACAGAACTTTAAGCAAAATTTCCATCTTTAACTTTTATTTTATTTTCCCCAGCACCTGGTAAAGACAGCTCAAACACTGCTATTTAAGTCTAGCAATTGGAAAAAGAAGAACCGGGTACAGGTGTTACCTCGAGAGGTGTGTGGCCAAGGGGTTCACGCAATGGCCTAAAATTTGGTACAGAGTGCTCAGGGGGTAGCTCTACTACTATCTGATTCAGCAACTGCATGATTCAAAGAAAAGTAAATCAATCATAAAGTAACATGGAAGAAAAAACATAACAAATCCTTGGTACTTCTCGTAAGTGATACTAGCACCGAAGGCATTGCAACAATTCATAAAACCAGCACATTACTATTACATGTACCACTGAATAACTTTGTCTCAGTTGTTGTGTGCAGGATAATATGGTACCATGATGTACTAAAAATAGAATGAAGCTATGAACCAAAAAGAAACCCTAGAAAGGCCAAAATACTATGTGCCCTTTACAAAAACAGTAACCAATCAAGCATGAAGGTGTAAAGGAACAGCCTTCTAACAAACATGCAACACATTTTCAACCTGGGCCCAGCAGAATGTAACTTTGATTTGCAAGCGTAAATTTTGATCTAAGAAAAATTTGAACCAGAATCAAATTTTGTCCAAGCTTCATAGTTAGAAAAAATGCAAATGGTTTACACGATGTTTAACAAATGGTTTTCAATATGCACTTGATTGACTTCTTCATAGTACATATATGTGTTGCACATTGTTAAATAAGTGTCAGAACTTACAAACTAAGTATATACTAGTAAAAAAATACAAAATATTAACATAATTTTAACAGTTATTAAATTAGAGATGTTATATCAACAATTTTACATGCCAACTAAGATAAAAAAAAATGAAAAATTAGAGTCTGTTATTGTTTCTGCCCCAAGTTACACCATTCAACAAGACTAAGACGGGTGTCGATTTTGTTATCTATTAATAGACTACAATTGTGAGATTCTTGTAAAGGTTTCCTGCTTTTAGGCACATCAGATTTCCCCTTGTATCTACAACATTTTGGGGTTTTCCAGGGGGGGGGGGGGTCCAGATTAATAGTAATTAATTAATTAATGGACACAAAAATGAAACATTTTTCACACTTACTGCAGCCTGGCGTCCCGCATGGAATCTAATGCCAGAGGCATCATACATCACCTACAATTTAAAAGATTGCAATTCTCAAATTATAGCCTTGTGGGTATTTTCAGATCTGACTAGCACCAGTATCAGACCAAGAAAAAAGTTAAACCACTGAAAATTACCATAAAACCTTAATTCATTCTATACCTAGTTCATCTTTTGGCAATAAGCCTTAAAGTAGCCATAATTTCGTAATTAGTTCTCACTTCAACAAAATGTATCCTTAACTATGCATTCATGACTGAAGTCAACTGAACTGAGACCTCAATTGTGCAACTAGGACTCAACAATCCCAATCTAAGACCAATTAACTGAGCAAATAAATCTGAAATCAACCCAACTTAGCCATAATTATCTTTGTAACCGCAATATGCAGTTTAGCCTTATTTTACCAAACTTAGAAGTGGTGTATCAACTTGATCATAAGTCAAGACAACATCCAAATTTCCAATTTAGCTTCAGATTAACATAGTTTAGCCATCTGTTGTGCAAACAAGCTGTAACTTAAGCTGATTCAACAGTCTTTTTTATATAACAATCATCCAAAAAAGCAACAGAAAGGCAAAGACACATGCACGAAAAGAAAACATACAATGGAGGCAAAAACAAGCGCAAGGGCAAAGGCCGAAGTACGAGCCCCTTCTTGAAGGCCAATGGCTGTAGCCAGAGCAGCTACTGTGGCACAGATTGAAGAAGGCATCCCACCTGACACAAAGAACCTTCTTGAATCCCATCTCTTCTCCTTCAACCTGTATATCTAGCATAGAAAGTTTTAATTGCTTAGTCCCTTAGCAACTAGGAAGCATGGAAAATCCAGAGTTACTTTTGTACACTTTGCTTACTGAAAAATGTAAACATCAAGCAAATTTTATACAAAAAGAGGAAAGGTGATGATGAAGAAAAAATTACAATTGATGAATCGATGTAAAGCATTTAGGACAGGAAATTTTTCTAAGAAAAATAGAATTGTACTAAATTATGTAGAAATGTAGAATCATAACCGAGAAAAGTTTCTATTCACTGAAGAAAAAAGTAACAGATCTCTACCCTAAATTAGCAAGACGAATCAATTATAAATACAAATAATTAAGAAAGATGCTAATTGCACAATCATATTATGATAGTATCATGGTTTAGTTTCCAGAGACCAGAGGAAGAACTATCGGCATAATGAGAAATGGTATACATCACATATTGCATGAGTAAAGATTAAAGTTTTTCTTATCATACAAGCATCCTACAATTAGGTAAAAGTACTGTTATTACAGTATAAAGAGATGGGAGGAAAAGACCAGCAGAAAATGAGCTTGAGAAGCTGTGCCACGAGGAAGGCGAGGAGAGCGCAGGCGAGAACCAGATTAGAAGCTGATTTCGCAGCGTGATGCGATGATGATGCGATTGTGCCGACGACAGAGGAGTTCGTCTCTGACAGTGCCCCGGTCAAAGCCTCGTCCATTGGATTTCCGATCCAAAGGCTCCGATCTCTCACTCTCGACCTCTCTCTCTCCTATCTCTTTCTCTCCCGGTGGTTGTGATGTTGTTCGCCTTCTCGACGGTAGCACAATTTCTTTCCTTTTTGTTTCGTTTTTTTTTTTTTTTTGAAATACTAATAGATTCATTTAATGCAATGAGACCTTTCCCTTTCAATAGCTCTGATTGGATGAAGCTGCGCAGTGCGCACCCATTTGATGGTGGTCACGGTACAACATGAAAAAGGTCAATTTATATTGATTATGGCAGATAACTTGCTATATGTCAGTATCGGTACAATATTCATGTACAGGTAAACCACCCAAAAACAATTTTTGTATTACTTTTAATTTAATGAAAGCCACACTCTAATTTGAAGTTGCTTTTATCTAAACAAAAAACTTGCTATATGTCATCAATTGTCAATAAAAGATGTTCTTCCAATATGTTTTTGAAATATATATAAAACAATTATATAAGAGCATCGCTATTTCAAAAACTTTTTAAATATTATTTATAATATTCGAAATTAAATATTTAGAAAAAAAAAGATCGATTTTCGAATTCTACTTCCTGCAAGTGGTACTTGCAGTCGGACCACAACTCACACCTGCGATTCACTAAACAAAAAAAAATGAACTGCAATCAATATTTGTGATCCACTTTTTTAATTCAAATGGTCTCGACTTTCTACTTGCGACGGTGCTTTTTTTAAATAGGAGTCGATATTTCATTTTTTTTAATTGTGAAATGCAACCAGGGGTTGCGATTCACTTTTAGTCTTAAGTGGACCGCAAGTGACAGCTGCAATGAACTTTTTTGTTTCAAGTGAATCGCAAGTGACACTTGTGGTCCACTTTTTATTTTTATTTTTTTCAAAATTGAATCTTAACCTGTGGATCGTAAGTGTCGCATGCGGAGAAGTAGAATTTAAAATTCAATTTTTGTTTTCCTAAGTATCTAATTTCGAATATTATTAATAATATTTAAAGTTTATTAATTTAAAATATCTTTTACGGAATCATACGCTCATTAAAGTTTGAATTCATGATATCTTATTCTAATTAGCTACCACCTAAGTTATTTGACCATTTGTTGAAATATATCAAGTTGATGTTTTTTATTCTACATAATATCTATATTATATTACTGATTTTATATTTCTTGTTTGGAGATAACAGGAAAAGTGATTTTGTATTTTGTACTAATTAGTATTCGAATGAGATCCTAAGATCAATTATGAGTGCGGAATCGTTTTATCAATTACAATTCAAATTTTTTGACCTTAATTTAATTGCCTAGCTAAAATCACAATCAAGCAAGTACTAATAACAATTGAGCAATTCAAGCAATAAAGTGCAAATATAGTAAAAAGATGTAGTAAAGAGTAAGAGATCAAGAGAGAGCAAGAGAATACGTTATGTAACGTGGTTCGACTTACAAACAAACTAGGCCTACATCTATGGGAACCTCGTATCCAAAAATACCTTCTTAGATTGGCTTTACTAAATCACAAGTGTTCTTACAATTACGAAACATATCTTAGATTTCTTCTCAACAAGACAACTTATCTTAGATTCCTAAACCTATGCAAGAGGCTACACCGTTCTACAAGGTAAACGTGTTCAATTGACAACACAATCAATGACGACTTCTTCTTGCTCTTTAGCATATTCATCGTCTTTAGCTTGAGCCAATATCTTTATGATGCGAATTTGCTCCGAATCCGTCATGTCTTGCTCCTTAATGACTTCAAGAGTTATCTCCATACAAGTCATTTGTCTCTTTAAAGTGCTAGTTTATTCTATACATTACCTCCTCCGAAGTTAATTTCTTCTTTTTCATCTTCGATCTCTTCAAATTCACTTAACCAAGTAGCTTGCATTTCTTTCTTGTTAATTTTCTTGAAACGTCATTCTTGTGATTTTCTCTTTTGAGGAAAGATGTAATAGCAATTTTGGATGCTATGGCCTTCTTTGTTACATGTTAGGGAAATCTTGTTGCCTTGGGCTATTCTCTCATAGTTCACTTTTCTTTCAAAGTTTATGCCTCATTTAATAAGCTTGGAGAGAATATCTTTGTCATTGGAGAGTACTTGACACTTGATTCGAATTTGTAGGTGATGTTGTATGAAGATTGTGCCGGTAAGACCATGATTTTGGTAGAGGTTGAGTACTTCAATTCCTTGTGATTCTTCTCGTGAGAGCATAGTTGTGCATACACCTCATCGAATTGATAAGTAAAGCCTTTTGCTTATAGGGCTTCAATTTAGCTCACAACACCATCACATTCCGATTTTCTTGACACCATTCGTAGAAGCATTCCTACAAAATCATCATCACTTTTATTAGAGCCTACCTCTACGAATTCATTTCTCAAGGATACTAGTCTAAAATAAATATTTCAAAAGACTCATTTTTCTCAAACTTCATGTTTTCTAACTTTGTTGCTAAGCCAACTTTATGAGTATTTTTCACGTGTTCATTACCCTCATATCTAAGTACCAAGGCATTCCAAATTTCTTTTGCGTATGTGGAATGAGTAAGAGATAATGCAATAGTCTCATAAATTGATCTAAGTATAGTGTTCATGGCATTGTCATTTGAGTATTTGAGGTCCTTAGACTCTTTGATTAAGGTAATACCATCGATTTCATACTTAGGTGTCCAATCATCTTCAATAATTTTGCAAACCTCAAGTAGACTAAGGTAGTATATCATACATCTCTTTCAAAAAGAGAAATTCTTACATTCTATCCCAAAGATTGGTAATTCTTTCACAAAAAGTGTCATTTTTCATAAGACAATGTCAATAACTATCAAGGTTTGATCTAATTAGCTAGGTATGAATCTTTGTGCTCCGATACTAATTGTTAGAATGAGATTCTAAGGTCAATTGTGAGTGCGGAAGTGCTTTATCAATTACAATTCAAACTTTTGGACCTTAATCACCTATATAAAATCACAATCAAGCAAGTACTTATAACAATTGAGCAATTCAAGCAATAAAGTGCAAATATAGTAAAAAGCTAGAGTACATAGCAAGAGAGCAAAAGAACACGCTATGTAACGTGGTTCAACCTACAAACAAACTATGTCTACATCCACGGAACCTCCGGATCCAAAAATACCTTCTGGAACCGAGACCACCAAATCACAAGTGTTCTTACATTTGCATAACATTTCTTATGTTTCTTCTCAGCAAGACCACCTATCTTAGGTTCCTAATTTATGCAAGGGCTACACCGCTCTACGAGGTAAATGTGTACAATTGACAACACAATCACGAATGGGGATGAAATACTTGACAACGTAGTTCACCAAACTAAAACAACAACAAAACTGATCTCTCATATTGAAAATTAGAGAATTAGCTATACTAAATACTCTCAAGGTATGGATGATGAATGATAAGGCTCTTGTGCTCAATTAGATGCTTGTAAACTTGGGGGTGATTTCTTGATCATTATGGTTCGAATCCCCAAGAGATATATAGACTGGACACATCTTGAAGTCTTAATTTTTTTGCATTACTTTCGTTACAACAAATGCCTAACCCGTCACAGAATTCATTGTAATGGGTTGACTTCTTTCCAAAATGCCCTCCAATGCATCTCTGACTGACTTATGGACCCTCCTGGACATGAATTCATTGTGACGGGTGGGAAACTCGTTATGACGGGTTGGTAACTCGTTGTGATGGGTCTGGAATGCGTTAACGTAATGCATGGCTCTGCCAATCTGTCAAAATCTCCTGTCTTCTCCTCTTCAATCTGTTACAACAAATTGGTAACTCGTTGTGGCGGGTGGGCAACCCGCTATGATGGGTTGGAGACCCGTTGTGACGGGTTCTCCTTGCGTTATGGTAACACAAGACTCTGTTAGGTCTCTGCTCTTGCCCAAATTGCTTGCTCTTGATGTCTATATAATCATCTTGATTTGTACATGCATGTTTGAGCATTTGCATCATCAAAGTGTATCTGTACAAATCTGCAACTCATTAAAACTCAATTATACAAGTTTAGTACTGATTTGTTTTGCAAATTGTCAAACCAAAGAAAAGTTTAATCTAACAATTAGTTGGTGGTCCTCTTGAGACCTGCTTTATGAGTTGATTAACAAAAATGCATTGCATTCAAAATCAATGCTCTGAATCGCGTGCTCGTCTCGCGAGCGAGCAGGATCGTGCTTGCCTCGATCCGACCGTCACAGATCGATTGACCATCATGAACCATCGTGATTTGACTCACATAAGACAATTTGATGAGTTTTGAATGATTCAGATGGTCGAGTAGGGACGAGTATAGATACGATAGTTCATTCCCAAAATCAATGAAGGAAAAACCAGTGAGCCAGGAGAAAAAAAAACTATGAAGGGCTAATAGAATGATGATTCTAGTCGGAAACAATTGAGGTAAAAAATTGCAAAGTGCATACACTCATTTCTAACATTTACACAAGCTAAAAACTTGGTCCTTAATCTAGCAGTTATAAAAATATTTTTTGTATGAGAAATCATAAACTTGAATCTGATCAAAATGACTTTAGATTATTTAAATTTAAATTATTTAACCTTTATCTTATTAAAATTAACATTTTCAAACTTATTCCTTTTTTCTTATATATATAATTTGTATTCCGCCTAACTTTTCATGAGTTAGGTTATGATACTTACGTAAGCACGGAGCTCTATCGTTCTTAAAATTATATCTCGAATTTCAAAATAAAAAAGACCAATTTGGACCGTTGAAGATATTTGCTATACTATTATTTATTTAGGAACCAAAATTTTTATTTTTTTAATTATTTTACTATTTTATTGAACGAATAAAAAAATGAATAAATTGAAGGTCCGTAAATAGTTAGATTATTCGAATTTTCCATTTATTCAATAAAATAATAAAAAGTAAATTTTTTTTTTTGACTTTTTAGTAAATTTTAGTATAAACAACATTTTAAACAATCGAGATTATTCATTTACATTTTCAAAATCGAAACAAAATCATAAACACGATAAAACTCTGTACTTCCGTAAATTCCACAGCAAACTTAGTTTTTCATTTCAATTTTTACTTGTTCAATGGAAACTGCTCAACTGCATGCGGCATTGAAGCTCGATAGGACTGCTGGTCCTGAACCATGCCATATACGGAAAATTTTCATAAAGGGCCTAGCAGCAAAGAATTTCAACAGATAGGGCCGGAGGCACCCTAAAAATTGCACAGAGGGCCGAGGGCGCGACTATTAATCGCGCCCTCGACTCTCTGTGCAATTTTTAGGGTGCCTCCGGCCCTATCTGTTGAAATTCTTTGCTGCTAAACCCTTTATGAAAATTTTCCCCATATACATGGGAGGTTAGGTAGTACTAAAAGGTGGATGTGACAAATCTTCTAGGCTCGTTTTATTTCTTCATGTAAGATATGACTTTCCAAGTTTATCTCGTATTTGACAAGTGAAATAAAGTTTAGAAAGGGCCCAAGTATTAAATTGCTTTGAAATAGGGGTGCAAATAAATCGAACACAAACCAACCATTTTGTGTTTTCATATCGAAATTTATTTCGATCTAAAGAACAACATTCGATCAAATCATATCAAGTTCGAGTTTGATCTAATACTGATTCGAATGAAACTAATTTGATTTAGTATTAATTTCGAACTAAAAACGAACGAACTAATTTCGATTTTTTTTCTCAAATCAAATGCGAACGAACTACAAACTAAGAATTTTATTGTAGCGTCTTAGGCGATTTTGAAATAGTAAAAAAAAGACAAAGAAGAGAGATTATCTAATAAAAAAGATAATAGAAGAGAGTGAAGAAGAGTATGTTGACATTGAAGAAGTGAGTGTGAACTAATTAAAGAAAATCTGAATGAGATAATGATGCTATGAATGAACCAACTATTCATAATCATATATTTGACAGTTCAAAAATTCTTAAGATTCGAACTATAATAATTCACGAACATCATTCGAATGAACTCTACCTAATTTGAGTTTGACTCGGTAATGATTCAAACCAAATTGATTTTATTTAAAATTAATTTCGAATTAAAATCGAACGACAAAATCCAATTTGTTAACGAATTACGAACTATGATTATTTTGCAACCCTACTTTCAAATATTGATGTTTAGTGCTAATTCAATATATAGATGAGATAATATTAAATAAAAATAAAAATATTTTATCTGTTATAATAGCAAGCGGTATAGTGAGAATAGAAAACATAAAAAAATGTGAAATTTAGCAATGCAACTTTTTCTTCAATATGAAGGAAGACCCGAATTATCTCTATTTTCACTTATCAAACATCCTCTACATGCTACTTGAGTCCCACTGTTGACATCATAACTCCCAGAGTTTCAGTAAAAAATCAGTCATGATTGCAAAAGATTCAAGGAATATCATTAGTTCTAACTTTCAGGTGGGCAAGTTTATATTTTGACTTGTTGAATTTTTATTAGCATACTATCACCATTTTTAATGTCTAAAACAAAACAAAAAACACTAAAATTTCTTGGGCAAAAGTTCAAAGAAAGGGATAAACATCGAATCACGTCTCCAAAATCATAAGAGAATTTTTTTTGTTCCATTATTTATAAATAATAAAGCAAGAGTGGACCAAAAATGCAATGATCATGACTTGTGAGCATTATCACGCCGTCCATACAAATATAATGAAGTTAAGGTCTATTATAAGTAAACTGTAATATTTACAGATGCTTGTGCAAGGCTTCATAAATAACTACAAATAAAAATACCTTGAACCCTCTTATGATTTGTGTACATGGAAACAGTTTCTTTTTTCCTCAACCCTATATTTTTATTCTTCTCTTTAATCAAATCCTCATCTTGTTAGTATATAACCTCTACATTTTCAAAATTTTAGTTGCCTGCAAGAAATAGGATACTCCCCTCAACTCTTCAGTTTTGTTCAATGTGAATAGAATCTACATGTGAATATCTATGTTCAATTACTCCAGAATTGCCGGGCTTTGAAAATCTACAACAGGTTTCCAGATGCAAACCGAAGCGAAAATGGCGTCGAGGCAACAGGAAAAAAGAATTATTTGGCATATAAAGGAGCAATGCCTATCATCTAAAAGATAACTTCTAGTTTTCGGAGGTAAGTCACAAAGAAACACTATCATAGGTCCCTACAACACCATCAAACAATATTTGCATACCAGCACCGCGTGAAAATTTTCGAGCGAAAAGGAAGCAAGGCACTGCATTTGAGTTGCATTTGCACCACTCAGTACGGTGTTCCATTTCGTAGTTCACATGATCTATACTCTGAAAAAATCAAGCACGGTTAGCATGGATTATTAAATCAACACAATTTCATGACAGGTAACAGCCAGGTATGTAGAAAAAAATACCAGCCTGGCTGTTCTGCCAGAACTAATCTTAGAGGCAGGAAGATCTGGGGTGGAAGAAAGTATGGTCATTTTAGAGAAGTGTATTTGAGGTGACATTATAACAAATTTTTTCCATATCACATAATTAACAGTCATTTCAACCCCATTAAGTAATCGGGCTCCAGCACTAACATCATTCGCATCCATATAACACTAGTCGCCCCCATATACTAACCAAACCCACGACTCCATATAAATTTTATCCATAACAGAAGTTCTACTGTATATCAACTTATATATAAAGAGTGTTGGTACCCAAAAAGGGGGATGTTGAGTAATCATAGAGGAACGTTTTTGACAACCAAAGAGAGCAAAATTGCATGAAGTACATTATCGAACCTTAATTTCTTTAATTCCATCAAGGCTGGCATCAGCATATGAGAACGTCTTTGGATGCCAAGTCCTTCTATCCATAGCATCCTTCGACAGATTCCAAGATGTATATGTTACAGTTCTTTTCTCTATCTCATTTTCTAAACCATTCATCTACAACCAAAATTAAAGAGAGATGGTGATGATGTGCAAAATTAGATGTCCTTTGCAAAGCATAACTAAGATGTCTCCTATCAGTAGTATGGGTCTTAATATGTGTATATAGAAACAACCTGAGAGGGAAAAAGAGAGAATCATACTGAAAACAATGTTTGCACATAGTGTTCGTCTGGTATGCAATCACCAAGCTCCTTCTGTACAACTGCCTTCTGCATAATTCAAAATAAGTTCAAATTTTGGGGAAAAAGTAAGAATCAGGAAGTTGCCTCCAAGAAATGCATCAACCCAACTGGTTCATGCCTTCAAACAGAATAATAATATCCTTGGTACTAGCATATATTTACAACCACAACAACAAAGCCATTTAGTCCCAAACAAGCTGGGGTAGGCTAGAGATGAAACCCAATATTGGATTTCATTTTCATGAGAATGGCTGAATTTTTGCATTGGCTCACCAAGCCTATCACAACCCTCCTTTTCCTAGCTTGGGACCAGCTAAAGAAAGTACATAGGCGGACTTCACTAGCAT
This sequence comes from Eleocharis quinqueflora, assembly GCA_964058865.1. Taxonomy (NCBI): domain Eukaryota; kingdom Viridiplantae; phylum Streptophyta; class Magnoliopsida; order Poales; family Cyperaceae; genus Eleocharis; species Eleocharis quinqueflora. The sequence continues at coordinate 11,598 of CAXKVX010004549.1, forward strand.
ATATTTGTATCTTAAATATTTTATTATTTCGGTTCTACAATAAAATAAACAAAAAGCAAAAGAGGACTAACAATTCTTTGCTTCCGAGTAAATTCAGTCTCCACCACTCTCTGCATAAAACGGAAGGATTTTACTACTGGACATCTTCACAGAAGAACCAATTTAAAACTATTCTAGAGCATATTAACATAATTTCCAAATTATTTACATATTATTCATGATTTGAGCTCCATCTGAATATATGATGTATTATTCAGCACTAAAAGATCACAGTTATCAACAACCTAATGAACGAACTTTGATTTGTGAAACTTTTTGAGTTGAGTGAATTGATGAAAAAAGATCACACGAATGATCATAAAGTCCGTGAAAGTACTTGAATGCCATATTAATCTTGTAAGATCTTATGATGTGGTCTCAAATTTTTAGCATACAGGTGGTTTGGTTTTCCAAACAGCTTATTGAATTACAAGACCTCATCTTAACTTCAAATAATTAAACCTGCCAGAGCTACTAAACTTCAAACTTGTTAATATTCACAAGTTCTTATATAGCATCACCTGGTAGAAATCTGCCACATATTTTGGTACCCTAATAGCTGGATCCGGTATTTAGTACAATACTTAAAAAAGGTCTATAAGATCATAGTAGTCACGCTTTTACCTTTGATCAAAATGCATCTTGCTTTTTTCATATTTGTTTCTGAACCATATTAATATTAATGAAGTTTTGTGCCGAGATAAAAACCACTAGATTACAATGATGTAATAATAGTATTACCTTGCAGTATTTCTTAAACACAGGAAAGACATTTTTGTCAGAAACGACCACCTCAGCATGTTTTCTCACTAATGCTATCCACTGAAGCAATACAAAATAAAGGGTTAGATTAAGAGTCGGTTCTTTCCATGCAACTGTCATGTAAAATAGCATTTTGCTTTTTTTGTCGAAGGATGAAAAGTAGCAATTACAACTCTGCATGGATTGTTAAGTGTCCACACTGAAGGAGGCAACATTGGTATTCTATATTCTCACAAGATAGCCTCATTGTTTTTACTTCTATAGTTAATTAATTACTGAGTTAGTTGCATATTAATTTTTCTTTTGTTTAAACTTTTTCCTTTTCTACCCTTTTGAAATGCACGTCTCGAGTATCAAATTTTGTTTGTTCCTTTCAAAAAACAAGCAACCAACAACTGCAAACTTTCATTAATAAAAACTCAGACTAGAAGATAACAACTACAACAAGAAGCAAAAAAGGCAGAATCTATAAAAAAAAGAACGTATGAAGGCGCACAAGTAATAACCTGAGAACCTTTTCTCCATTTCTGCTTGGGAATAACAGATGCCATTTTAGGGTTGTATCTACCTTCCTTCTTGTCGAGAAATCTGAATATTACATAAATTAATTAAATGGATTTATAGACAATGGAGAAAACCAAATTAGGAATTAAGATGCCTTTTCAAAAGAAAATTACAACAACATTCCTACAGAATCAATTGAACATTTCTGGTAAAAAAATTTTGTCCTTTTATTCCCCACTATATTGCAGTGGCATCAGCAAAAAGTTTCCAAACTTCATGACAATACACCAGCCATTTCTTCAAGCATGTTATTTATAAACAAAAGGACTTACATATCAACAAAACTTCTTTGGGAAGCCATCAAGTAGTCATACACATATGTGAAGTTGTAAAGTGGGACACAACTGAAAAACAAAATAATGATAAACCAGAATTAGGTAAGAAATTATGCCAGGGTGAGCTAAGTTTCTGTTTTAGTGGGACCAAGTGCCTGTGTTGTGTGTTCAACATTTGGACAAATGGGTGGGACTGCACAAGTGAAATACCTATGCCGCCGTTCTCAAACTGCATGGAAGAGAACAATGCTCAAAGTCTAACAGCATTTTTATTTGTTCTATGTTCCAATAACAAGCTAAAACCTGCTCTGATTATATAAATAATAAATTGTCTTAACTCGACCCAGCATTTTCAAGCCAACTGAAATGAAAAGTCCATAAAGAGGCTGTGGTCACACAAACTGTGCTCTACATCTGTAGTTTTTTTTTATTGGATAAAGAAGATCATGAAACATATCATTGCCATCACACAAAACCAATGTTTTGGTCCTTATTCAATCTAGAAGAGAACCTCAGTGGTAATTGCAAATATAAATAATTTCAGATTGAGAACTAGTATCTCATCTAGTCTTTGTATTTTGTACTGTTCAACAGCCAAATGAATACATAAACAAACAATAACAGATATTATAATATCAGAGATGGAAATACGGCTATTAACCTGTCTGAGAGCATGACAAAACGCTGGTTAGCAGGGTCCACTAGCGCAGACTTCAGTAGAAGTCTTTCTGCTTCGATCATTGTTGACTCTCCCCACGTCACCTGCACATAGAAAACCCCAATAAACAGATTAATAATAACTTCAGTTACAATAAATTCACTGAAGTCTAAGCAGATAACTCTTTAATTTTGCTGCAATTATGATTCCCTGCAATGCAAACTAGACCTGGAAAAAGTAAGATATTACATCTAACATGCCAATCTTACAAAAGAATAAAATCAGTATAAAGTATATAACTATCAATTCCAATTTCTACCTCTCTTCTTCCTCATTACAAAAAGACAAACAAGGAAGGAGGGTGGCACATATGTCAAATTATGGTTCTATTATGTGCAGATAGTACATCTCATTTGTTGCATGTATCATTAATATACGGCGATAAAGAGCATCTATGTAAGTATAAAAGGTCCAAATGGGCTCGCCTTTGTACTATATAAACCACAACAGTTGTATTGAAAAAAAATATGAACTGGCAGGTACAATATCCCCGAGCCTACCAGGAACCAGCCCAATAAACAATCATCATACTGGATTCCAGAACCATATTGTTATTGTAGAAAATTCATGTTGTGTTTATCACCCATAGAGAAAAGCAGGAACAGACCTCATACGAGTAAGAACATACCAGTACATGTTTACATCAAGAACTTAGCTCAATTATGAAATATGACTCCCTAGTAGACAGAAATTTTCAAAGGGAAATCCTAGAATCAGCATATTCTTGATAAACAACTACAGTGCAAAATCAAAGATGGCAACCTTTAAGGGTTGGTATCCAACTTAGGGGATCTATGCATGGGCAAGGACCAGAACAGGAACCATGCAATTCTTGCTTAAAAGAAGTAGAAGCTGCAATGAAATGGGAAAGGATCTCACCTTTACACTGTGTTTGAGTTGCCGATCATAGAAGAAAGCGGATTTCGTTGTAGAAGCATCAAATACAAATCCAGGCTTTGAATGCACATATATTGAAAATTTCTCCAATTCAGCATTCTAAAAGAAATAAAAATGACTTTAAAATGTTATTTTATTGATTTGCATAAGATCACCTACTCCTAAAATTTATAAATAAAAAATAAACCCTGAAATCAACTTTGCACTTAAATTACATCTAATTTCGTGTAAAGAACTAAAGATGTAATCAAACAACTTATTTTTTTTCTCTGGCAGAATGAAGGATTTCAATTGGAATCAAGTAAATAAATTAAAATACGAAAACACTAAAGCATCTAATTCAATAGCTGAAACCTTTGAAGAGATCAATATCTCAAACTAGTATAACTAGAGTCAAAATTAAGAACTTCGAAAAAGAAATTGCAAGTTGTCAATACGACGATTGTGTAAACCTAAGAAGGTATTAAGTATATAGACGATAAACGCATTTTAAGAAAAACCAGTAGCTGCAATTTAGCTGAAACGCAAAATCTGAAACCAAAGAGCCAACATAGTGCTTGCCACCCAATTACAGCACCACTACTGGTCAAACATGAACAAAAAAATTAATAACAGACGAACAAATAATACCTTGAAGAAGGTGTCCCATACGAAATCTAGAGGGAGGTTTGCTCGGACCAGAAAAAGAAACGCGACTTTCGGAACCCGAAACCCGATTTCTCTGCTGGACTCGGATCCATACAGTGATTCGTTTTGAATCCGCAACACCACTCTGACCAATGCTAAAAGCGCCAGAAACAGCACAACGCGAAACCCTAACCCTAGGCACCGTACACCATGGTGAGCCCTCTTCCTCGCCACCGACATCGCCGGAGCTAGAAAGAAAGCGCAGGCGAGAAAATTTCGTCGTTTACACAAATACCATTCCTTTCGAAAGCTCAGCCTCGCTCTCTCGCCCTCTCTATAGCTGCGTGCCTGCGTTGCGCGTTTTAGTCCCTTCTCTCTCCTCTTCTCTTTCCCGTGTCTTTCTAGTTGCCGCCAAATAAAGTTGGATGGTGTGTGGTATTGTTTTCACATGATAAATATTGAGT
>CAXKVX010004550.1:0-2500 GCA_964058865.1 Eleocharis quinqueflora
ATCGGTGAATGGATGAAAACATCGCTGCATGGATGAAAAACATCGCTGCATGGATGAAAATCATGTTTACATGGATGAACGGATGAAAATCATGGATGAGTGGATGTAAATCATTGATGAGTGGCCGAAAATCATCCATGAAACGATGAAAAACGTGTTTTCATGGATGTTTTGGAGCTTGGGGATTTCATGGGGGTGGTAACCCTGCAGGTGGCTAAAGGGTAAAAATTTATATTTCCTATTGGGGGGGGCTAAATTTCGGAGGGGGGCGGGTGTTGGGGCACGCATGCAGGGGTGTTGGGGCACGCATGCAGGGGTGTTGGGGCACGCATGCAGGGGTGTTGGGGCACGCATGCAGCGGTGTTGGGGCACGCATGCAGCGGTGTTGGGGCACGCATGCAGCGTTGTTGGCGCACGCATGCAGCGGTGTTGGGGCACGCATGCAGCGGTGGGGGCATGCATGCAACGGTGTTGGGGCACGCATGCAGCGGTGTTGGCATGCCGCAAACGATGTAAAGCATGGTTGGATGGCTGCTTTACATGGAGGAATGGGTGCAAAACATGGATGAATGGGTGAAAAACATGGTTGCCTGGCTGAATGGCTGCCTTACATGGGTGCATGGATGAAAAACATGGCTGCATGGATGAAAAACATGGTTTCATGGCCGAATGCATGAAAATCATGGATGGCTGCCTGCCTTACATGGGTGAATGGATGAAAAACATTGATGCATGGATGCTTTACATCGGTGAATGGATGAAAAACATTGCTGCATGGATGAAAACATCGCTGCATGGATGAAAATCATGTTTACATGGATGAACGGATGAAAATCATGGATGAGTGGATGTAAATCATTGATGAGTGGCCGAAAATCATCCATGAAACGATGAAAAACGTGTTTTCATGGATGTTTTGGAGCTTGGGGATTTCATGGGGGTGGTAACCCTGCAGGTGGCTATAGGGTAAAAATTTATATTTCCTATTGGGGGGGGCTAAATTTCGGAGGGGGGCGGGTGTTGGGGCACGCATGCAGGGGTGTTGGGGCACGCATGCAGCGGTGTTGGGGCACGCATGCAGCGGTGTTGGGGCACGCATGCAGCGTTGTTGGCGCACGCATGCAGCGGTGTTGGGGCACGCATGCAGCGGTGTTGGGGCACGCATGCAGCGGTGGGGGCATGCATGCAGCGGTGTTGGGGCACGCATGCAGCGGTGTTGGCATGCCGCAAACGATGTAAAGCATGGTTGGATGGCTGCTTTACATGGAGGAATGGGTGCAAAACATGGATGAATGGGTGAAAAACATGGTTGCCTGGCTGAATGGCTGCCTTACATGGGTGCATGGATGAAAAACATGGCTGCATGGATGAAAAACATGGTTTCATGGCCGAATGCATGAAAATCATGGATGGCTGCCTGCCTTACATGGGTGAATGGATGAAAAACATTGATGCATGGATGCTTTACATCGGTGAATGGATGAAAAACATTGCTGCATGGATGAAAACATCGCTGCATGGATGAAAATCATGTTTACATGGATGAACGGATGAAAATCATGGATGAGTGGATGTAAATCATTGATGAGTGGCCGAAAATCATCCATGAAACGATGAAAAACGTGTTTTCATGGATGTTTTGGAGCTTGGGGATTTCATGGGGGTGGTAACCCTGCAGGTGGCTATAGGGTAAAAATTTATATTTCCTATTGGGGGGGGCTAAATTTCGGAGGGGGGCGGGTGTTGGGGCACGCATGCAGGGGTGTTGGGGCACGCATGCAGCGGTGTTGGGGCACGCATGCAGCGGTGTTGGGGCACGCATGCAGCGTTGTTGGCGCACGCATGCAGCGGTGTTGGGGCACGCATGCAGCGGTGTTGGGGCACGCATGCAGCGGTGGGGGCATGCATGCAGCGGTGTTGGGGCACGCATGCAGCGGTGTTGGCATGCCGCAAACGATGTAAAGCATGGTTGGATGGCTGCTTTACATGGAGGAATGGGTGCAAAACATGGATGAATGGGTGAAAAACATGGTTGCCTGGCTGAATGGCTGCCTTACATGGGTGCATGGATGAAAAACATGGCTGCATGGATGAAAAACATGGTTTCATGGCCGAATGCATGAAAATCATGGATGGCTGCCTGCCTTATATGGGTGAATGGATGAAAAACATTGATGCATGGATGCATGGATGCTTTACATCGGTGAATGGATGAAAAACATTGCTGCATGGATGAAAACATTGCTGCATGGATGAAAATCATGTTTACATGGATGAACGGATGAAAATCATGGATGAGTGGATGTAAATCATTGATGAGTGGCCGAAAATCATCCATGAAACGATGAAAAACGTGTTTTCATGGATGTTTTGGAGCTTGGGGATTTCATGGGGGTGGTAACCCTGCAGGTGGCTATAGGGTAAAAATTTATATTTCCTATTGGGGGGGGCTAAATTTCGGAGGGGGGCGGGTGTTGGGGCACGCATGCAGCGGTGTTGC
>CAXKVX010004551.1:0-24783 GCA_964058865.1 Eleocharis quinqueflora
CTCAGTTCTGACTCGATTCATTCCAAAAAGAATTTTAAATTTAAACAATTTTTTTTGGTAATTGATCGACAATCAGTGGACGGCAATATGCCAATATATATATCATAACATAATAATCCTTACGTTCGTTACAATTGATCTAGACATTCCAAGCTATATATCAACCTTTATTGCAGGAAGAAAAATACATCTATATATATATTACCACATATATATAATTAAAAAGTAAAACAAACATTAGCGATACATTTTTCACAGATGACATTCATAGGACATCCACTTCTTAAATCCAGGATCCAAATTGCAAAGGAGAAATATATACCATGTACCAGTACCAGTACCAGTACCACAGTACCACAACAACATCATGCATGGTATATATACACCTAGCTAAGCCCATTTGGCCATGAGGGACATGCCGCCGGCACCTACGAGCACAGCGGAGATGGAGAGCAACTGAAGCCTGACATTACCCTGTAGCCTGGGCCCCAGGAAGTCAGCTGCTAGCAAATCGACCAAGGCCATATAGTTTAGAAGCCCGGCAGATGCCGCATTGAGAATCCCGACCGTTATAAGTGCCGTCGGGCTGCCGTCACGGTAAATGTTGGAAAGTGCAATGCCTAGCACTATACCGAACGGTGTTGTGACTGAGAAGAAGAAGACTAGGATTGACTTCATCTTCATGCCATAATCAGCCTAACAAAAGAAATTAATTCACAATTGTTAAAAGTTCTATATATTCTGATTGTTAATTTCACACAAACCACTTCATATATTTTAATTAAACAATCTGTAAGTACACATTTCTTCATTTTGTGTTGCATCATCAACGACTTTTTTTCTTCAAATAAAAAGAAAACGCAATATATATATATACCTGAAGAATGGAACCGCCGAGACCCATGCCTTCAAAGAGCTGATGAAAGCAAAGAGCAGCTACAAGAGGCTTTATCGTGCATACATTTTGTGAGGCACCTACCCCTAGACCTATTACAACAGAGTGCACTACAATTCCCAGTTCTAACACCTGTGAAAAATAAAAATAAAACATGCAAATTAGAGTAATTATAGCAGTTTTTTTCTATATATAATATAACACGACATTATTACATTTTAAATATTTCAGTCGAGTTGGTGAATTACAGTAGTTGGAGTAATTGCAGCTGGTGAACAACACTTGGTGAATTTTGCTTTACAATCATAGGAAGAGTGGACATCGAGTTGACATTTTTTTTTATATTTGCTGAAGCCATTGCTAATCATTTGAAGCATACATGGCATGGAATATTCTTTAGTGAGACGAATATAATGTTTTTTTATGCAACTAAATCTAGATTATTCATTGATTTTAATAAATGATGTAGATTTGGAGACACTATAAAGACATAAAAAAATGAAGTCATTATATTCCTCATTTATATATATATATATATATATATATATATATATCCAACTAGCTAGTACACGTGCTTTGGTTCGTGTGTGAAAGAGACAAATTTCTTTTTAATCCCAATTATAAGTTGGGTGAATGAATTGAAACTTTTGAGGCAGTAGTTTAAAATTTAGAAAGGACGATGACTTTGTTTATAATTTCTTCTCACATATATCATCTTGCAACAAGTTTAATTTGATATGCTATTTGTTGCAGGAGAAGGTTTCTTGCATTTAATATATTTTAGAAATAACTTGTTTGATCCCAATTTCTTTTTGTATGAATTTTTGTTTCGTTATGAATAGATTATCTATGAATTATTTTTCTGTATCTCTCAAATTTAAATATCTGCCTAGAGGGCAGCTCGGTGCACGTATCTTCCGCTTATGTAAGTTCGGAGAAGGATCAAACTACTTTGAGTCTTTGTACGCAGTTTTTTTCTTGCATTTCTGCAAGAGGCTGTTTCTACAACTCGAATTTGTGATCTTCTAATCACAAGACGACAGCTTTATCGCTGCCTCAAATCTGCCCTTCAAATTTAAGTATTTGCCGAATTAAAATTTTATTATTATTACAAGTACATAAATATATGAGATATGTGTGCTTTTGATGAGAAAGAGAGTAATTTATATAATGCGGCATATCGATAATAGCAATCATCTTACCTGAAGTAATTTACTAGTCAAACCAACTTAGCTAATTAACAATGGATCGATCACATCATTAATTAACTTAATATAATTTACTAAGTTTGGTTATAATTAATTCACTATAGTACGCACAGTAAACTATATCGACATTAATTAAAAGAACAAATGATGGTTGCTCTTACCTGTACAATAACACGGTTCCGCCGTAAGGCCACCTTCTTATTCTCTTCTATGTCAGTGCTCACAACTTCCATGGAACCTCCATGGTAATGGCCGTGACCGTGGCCGTGGCCGTGGGCATAAAGCTCTGTTGCCGGACTCTCACTGCTTACGACAGCTGCATCACTACTGGCCTTCTTGTTCCGGTTGTAGAACGTCAACATCAAAGAGTCGACCATCAATGTAAGAATTGCCGACAGCATGGCAATAAAAGCTGCGAACGGAAACTTATGCCATGGATTTTGAGGCAGGCAAGGAGACTGCAAGTCATTGAATGAATCCGGCAGTACGTGCATGTACCCAGTGGCGAGAATGACACCGGATGCGAATGCCTTCACAACAACGAATAGGTTTCTATCGGGGTGGAGTGCCGGGACAGATTTTGTAACGAGAGGAAGACAAACACCAATCATACTTGCTATCAGAATCGTCACGACAGCGATTATTTTCAACCGGAGTGCTTTCGGCTTGTTGTGGCATGTTCCTTCAGTCTGCACACCACAGTCATCAGGTGAAGTGGCAAGAGAGAAAGAAGGGAGGAGAAGTAAGAGGAGGAGAGACAAGGCTAGGGTTTCGGTTTGGTTGGATTTGTTTCCCATTGTGTTTATTAGATATTTTTATTTGAAGGCTGTTTGTGATATGGTTTGACTTTGTGTTTCAGGGGTGGAAGAACATGGATTTATAGTGTTGTATATGTATATATTCAGATTGAGAAAGCATGAATTCATGCAGAGGCCGAAGGAAAGATGGATTTTAGAGAGAATTGACACAAATGGGCAGGTTGACTTTTGAAGAAACCAATGAGGGGGCTCAAATGAGGGGTATAACAGGAAATGTGAATGACCTCGTGACATACTTGTGGAAGACACGTGGTAGCTTGTTCCGTACTCGTGCCCGTACAAGTTGGGTACTTCAATGCAGATCTAGGGCTGTCTATTCGGCCGTTTGTTTGGGCCGTGTCTTTTAGGACGAACGAAACGAAAACAAAATAAAAATTGTTTCATTTGGGCTGACGGCACAACAACGAAAATGGTTCGTTTATTTAACGATAAAATAAAACGAAAATGACAACGACATGTACATTTTTAGTTTGACAATTTTATAAAATACTATGAAAATTTTTTACTTGACAAAATGCTTGATATGAATGCTTAAACATTTGAATTACTTGAAATACATGTTTGATAATGATCAACTTGATACACTTGATTACTGTACATGCACCAAGTAAAAGGGAGCTTGAGCTAGTTTGTGCTCAAAGTTAAAGATTGCTCTATGCTCTAATTAAGAGGGAGAAGATTTCATGTTATCCTTTTGCTTATTTTGCAAAAAGAGAGAGAAGTATTAGAGTGCTTGAGTGCATATGTCTATATGCATGCACTCATGTTTTGCAAATCAACAAAAAGGGAAGATTATTGACTTCAACATTTTATTTGGTTTATTGATTTGCAAACAAATTTGAATTTAACTATTTCTCTGCTATGAATTTGCAGGTGATGCTTTGAGAATAAATGTAGAGCTTGTTAATATATTTCCAACGCTTTGAAAAACACTGAAATCAGAGTTACGAGTTAAAAGTTATGGTCGTTTGAAGAAAATATATACCTTGAAAAGTTCCAAGCGTTATCAATAAGGTAACTGCAATTAAAGTTGATAAAATTATAATAACTAATCATCAGAAGTAACTTTATATGGTTTAACATTATACATATGCAAAATATATAACAAACATCTATTGGACCGCTTGGTACATATATATATATATAAGTGTACTGAAAAACACAAAATAATTTTGAATATGACAACTAATCATATTAAAATTAAAGTATTAATTCATTCATTACCACCATCATAAACATAGAATACATGATTATTGTCTTTCTGTTGGACCAGTCGAATAATCTAATATATATCATATACATACTTTTGTGCATAAGTTAAAAATAATTAACATCATAATACACATAAAATACAATAATTATTTTCTAAAATATATCGTAACATAATAACTTGGTATCATTCATAAAGAACAAAATAATCTATACTATACTAAAAGGTCCCTCCAATCATATACGCGCCAGAGAGACTAATTTTTAGCAATCTAATTTTGTACAGACAAAGTTCACATAAAACATAAACCTGACAACAAGTTATGGATCAATGGACTATGTGAGCAGAGATCATTCAAGAATTTACTAAGGAAATGTCGCTGGGAATTTTAAATAAAGAGGATGTGATCCCTTCGTTTTGGACATATGCAGTGTATAATGACCATTGGCATTGATGGGTTCCTATTTACTAATTTCTTAGGTACACTGGACACATACAAAATAAAGAAAGGAAAACTTACAAATTAAGTTTGTCACAACTGTACAGCCCCGTCAGTTGCTACATTATTGCGTCACAACAAATTGAGCACTACATTATTGGATGGCACATGACGCATGACGCACGACGAAGACGCATAACGCTGCTGCAAGCCGCATGACCCATGATGCATGACCATGACGCATGACGCATGACGCATGACGCATGACGCATGATGCATGACACAAGCCGCTGCAAGCCGCATGATGCAAGCCACATGACGCATAACGCATGACACAAGAAGCATGATGCTGCAATCTATTGACGTAAGAAGCATGACACTGCAATCTATTGACGCATGACACAAGACTCATGAAGCATGATGCATGACGCATGATGCAAGGCGCGTGACGCGTGATGCATTGTTCAAGATGCTCCCCGCATGTCGCAAGACACAAGACGTGTTGTTCAAGAAGCTTGACACATGACGCATGACGCATGACGCATGACGCAAGACACATTGTTCAAGACACAAGCAGCACGGTGCACGAGCACGCATTGTTCAAGATGCATGACGCATGGCTCATGACGCCGCTGCAAGCCGCATAAAACATGACGCATTACGCATGACACAAGAAGTGTGACGCATGACACTGCAAGCCGCATGATGCAATAAGTTTAGTATATATTCATATAAAGTTTTGTCGTCATATTAGGCGTTATTTACAAATGTAAAGAGATTGAGTTCAATTTGAAGAATCAGCTTTACAACACATAAGATGAAGCCATGCCTTGTCTTGATGTTACTTTCTTTCCAAGCCTTACAATTATATGAAAAGTAAACACAAAACACAGTTAAAACAAAATTGAAAAAATGCAATTAGCTTGATGTTTAAAAAATATTTTGTTCTCAAATTTGGCCAAGTACCATGAATCGTGTCACAACTGGCGTAAGGGCTCGTTAGAGAGTGTGTGCCCTAATCTATAAAACATAATATTTACTAAGGGAAAAATATACAAAAATGAAGATAATTTAATTATTCAACAATTTCGTCATGCGTCATGGATCTTGCGTCTTGCGTCATGCGTCAATGCGTCTTGTGTCATGCGTCAATGTGTCTTGCATCAGGCGTCATCTGTCTTGCATCATGCGTCTTGCTTCATGAGTCTTCAACAATGTGTGCCCGTGCACAATGCTGCTTGCGTTTTGAACAATTTGTCTTGCGTCATGCAGATTGCATCATGTGTCATGCGTCATGCGTCTGGCGTCTTGCGTCATGCGTCATGCGTCTTGCGTCATGCATCATGCGTCTTGCGTCATGCGGCAAGCGTCTTGAACAATGTGCCACGCATCACGCGTCTTGCGTCAATAAATTGCAACGTCTTGCATCATACTTGTGTCATGTATCATCCGGCTTGTGTCTTGCGTCCACTGCCCGCTCCCCGCTCCCCGCTCCCCGCTCCTTGCTCCCAGCTCCACGCATCCCGATCCCCGCTCCCTGTACCCCATTGCCTGTTGCCCACTCCCTGCTCCGCGCATCCCGTTTCCACGCACCACGCACCCCGCTCCCCGCACTCTGCTCATTGTTGCTCGTAACTTGCTCCTCGCTCCTTGGTTCTCGCTTCCCGCTCCCCGCTCAACGCTCCATGCTTTCAGAATATTATAAAATTACTAAATTTAATTTGCTAAACAAGGCAAACTAAATAAAATACTATCTTAGATTTAAATTCAACGATATTTATTTTTTCTATTTTTTTGCACAAATTCTTTAATTAATTTTATTTTCGACTACATTATTATATTCCGTTGCGGTGCACTGTTACGATTACTAGTAATAACAAAAAATTTAATTCGATCTGGCCGAGTTATAAAAATAATAAAATCAAAATATGATTGACGGCACAGCGGCAATCATAATTAAAATTTACAAGCAATACCTTGATCCGAACTCATAATGAAAGATGGTCGGATGCTAAATTCGATATCATACCACGGTCTAATCACAAAGTTATTTCATGATACATACTTCTTCGCATCTACTTTAGAATTGTTAAACCTGTAAAATTTTGAATCGATAAAAATGATTAGAACATCACATAAATTTCTACGAGTTTAATAAAGCAACCTTAAAATTTTTAATAATGAATGTTGTATAAAATTTACTCATTAGACGACTAAACTTGGACATAAAACAAGAAATAACAATTTTACATAAAGGAAATGTTAAATACTTAATTTACAAGTAAGTAAACTAAATAAATAAAACAAATATCGAATGACATGTACATATAATTTGTAAGGAAATAAATATGATAAGGATACATGTATACCTACACAGATACATACATAAAAATTCGCCAAAACGTATGACACATTGTCTGACCCGTTCGAGTTCAATAATCGGCCCACTGCACGAGAGGTCACACGGGCTAGGTCGTAACCCAACCGAAATTAAGGAAAACAGTTAAAATTTGGTTAGTTGGTGGTCTTATAGCGACCCTGACCCATTAGGGTCGTTTTAAAGTATGCAATGGAGTGCCACACCGACGGTCGCAAGGGAAGTTATACAAAAGGATGACGTTGCACTGTTATGGCAGAGAGCTCGAGGCTCTGACATCCTCATCTCGAACCCGAATGACCCCATTCTACAGGCAGATGCGAAACGAGTCAGAGAGGGTAGAAAACGGGTGGAAAATTTAATTATGCACAGAAAATTTCACCACACTAGATCCTATACACCTAGAAAACCGCTTTCCCCCTCTTTTTCTCTTTCTTTCTCGATCTACCCCTGCCAGCATTTAATGCTGACCAAATTCCTACGCCTCTCTCTCCCCTTTTTCTCCTTTTCCGTCCCATTTAATTCATTTCCTTTCTTTTCTTCCCTGTCACCTATCTCCTATTCTCTCTCCCTCCCGTACCTCCTTTCCTTTCTCTCTGCCATCTCTCCCATCTCCTCACTTTCCCTCGTTCGCACCGTAATCCCACCATACCCACTCATGTCCCCTCGTTGCTGAACACTATCAATGGAAATTCAAACGCTCTCTCTCTCTCTCTCCCTTCTGCCTCGAACTCTCCCTTACACTTGACCGACCGCTGGTACCCTGCATTACCCCTCTCTGATACACTCCCTTGCTGCCACAATGTACTCGATAGCCTTCGAAGAGACCTCTCTGTCTTGGGTCCTTACACCTAGCCCCACCTGATGCCCTTCCTCTATAAAAATCGCAACGCTTCCCTACCCCTTCTCGGTTGGCTTGTCTGCTCATGTGTTGAGAAATTGTAATCACCTATTAAATCACAGATAGACTTAAAAAGGAAAGGGAAAACAAACAAAGAGGAAGGGAGGCAAATAAAATCAGGTAGTGATGAAAGACCAACGTACCCATCTCGACTCGCCTTTGCACTGCCCTTTACTGGTAACCCTACGCGCCTTATGGCTTGCTCTTGACTTGTTGCAATGTTCTATGAGACATGCTATTTAGTACCCTTGTTACTTGTTGTTCTCTTCTTTGCTGTTACGATTTTTTTTTGTTTGTTTGTTGTGTGATTGATTGTGATGACCCTCTGTCGCTTGACCCTTGTTGATATACCTATGTAGTATTGATAGCTTACTGGCATTGATTTGTTTGTGGGTAACGCTGGCACATCTTGAGTGGTGCTTGTGCCTTGCGCTTGAACTGTGCTAGGGGTCTGGTATTCTGATTTCTCTATGTTTGATTGTAATTTTTGTGGGATGCTGAGATGCTTGTGCCTTGCTGAACTGAGTAGGCTTAGATGAGTACTGGCACCACCCCGACTTGATTCTGATCTATTGCAAAAATCGTGATTGTATTTTTATGTTAGGGGCTCTGAAAACATGACATGTGCATTATTGAGGGATGTTACCTGGGTACTGAGTTCTGACTCTCTGGGTTACTGGCACTATGTATCTATGTTGGGCATTGATGTTTTGCAAGAGTAAAGGCCCAGAGGTGATGACTGGGCCTTTGTGAGCTGTTACGAGATGGGCTATTAGGACCCTTTTTCTGACCCTTAAATGAAAATAAATAATTGGGCCTTTGGACTTTTAAGCAAATGGGCCCTTAATAATGCCAACAGATACTACAAGGGCTTAAATATATTATAAATAAATAAATAAATAGTTCTAGGTATTTTGGGCTTGGGCCCTGTTTGGGCCAATTTTGGGTATGAACATGTATTACATAAACGGTGGCCCTACCCATAATACTTAGTAACTAGACCCAAGGAAATAAAAGACCGAGAAAGGTATAAAATGAGAAATGATGACTAAAAGTCCGTGCAGCACAAGTACGGACTTATGATCCCACAGGATTAACATCAAAAATAAAATGTAAATTAAAAAGGGATTAACTTATGTTTCTTTGTATTTTTATGTAATTTTTTTCTATATCTTCTCTATACTATATGTAGCACAATACTAAAGCGTGTATGATACGACATAGTTATATAGCTAGGGTAGTTTGGTTAAAGTGCGAAAACGTTAGTTAGCAAAGAACGTTAGGATTGAATTATACGCAACAATATAAATGAAATAACTAAGTATTTGATAAAGGATAATAACATGATTATTTATCAACTAATTAAATATGACACACACATATATATACGTTTTATATTACATTATAAGTGACAACATATATAAAATAATTAAGTGGCTAGTAAGATTAATAACGAGAGTAATTAGGTGTAACATACACATAATAAGAAATTATCACCCACCACCTACGGAATTTGGACCAAGTGATATTATATATATTAATATATATATTGATCAATTTCTCTATATCATATCGAATACAAGGTACAACTAATTACATGTGAAATACAACACACGATATGACTAAGTAGTCATTTAATAAAATAATATATATATTTATCAATTTCTCTGTAAGCACAACTTTAACACTAATACACACCTATAATTATTAGGATATTTGTTTCTTCTTTGCTTAGTTTAAATTAAAAGTCCAAGCTAAAAGTGGTCGAATTTATAACATGTTTTCCTCGTGATGTCCTTTTATTACTATTCTGTAGAATATCGTCCTAACGTCAAGATGAATGGGTATAGAACACTTAAAACCCCACACAAATTAAATAAAGAAATAGTGACAAAGGGTTCACACCCACTCACCGTGCAGTAGGGACATTGCACAGGAAATTGACCAAGTAAGAATGACAAATAAATTAAGTTAGGAGCATCAAGGACGTCTCCACGCATAAACCTTGCTTTCTGATTTTCCATTAATAGAGCAAAATTGTAAACAGACCCGTAGAACTTGAACTATCATACTTGCATGCCGGTAACCAATAATTGAGACCAACTTACATTGCATATCATTTGCATTCATATTGCACGTGAGATCCGATATACGGATCGTATAGGTTATTAGATACTTATAGGTAGATGCGTATTCAATATTATATGTATTACGTCGGGAGTGCTGAGTGTCGGGCCGGTGAACCTTAGAGTGGATGTAGTCTGAGGGCATCATGGAGGGAGTATGTGTCATGGTGTCTGACATAGCCCATGAGATACTCTCAACGGGATGTCCTTAAGGACATTCGACTAATGTTCACCAGCGGGCTCATCACTTGATGACTCGTAGTGCCAATTGAGAGTTTCATTTTTAATCTCCATATTATCTATATATTTATATTATAATCCTCTAATTGAGTGAATAAGGCCGGCGTCTCAGTTTTAGAGTGTGCGTGCCATATGTGAGGTATTGGAGCTATTCCGTTCTTTATATATTCTCTATTAGCCGATATTTCGAGATCTCCTAATATTCGAAGGGCTTCCTCCTTTGGCCCCTGGTTGGTACAGAGGAAGTCTGGGGCTCCCATTTTGGCCCCTGGTTGGTACATGGAGTTCCCATTTTATTATATTCTTTCAAACGGGTAGTCGATTCCTTATTTCCGTATGGCAACTGAGGCCGAATTTCTTCCTTTATTTCTATCTTTTGGTGAGGTAGAGCACAAGAATACGTTTTGATCAAATATGATGTGCTGTTCACAGTCGCTCATATCGCCCAGGGCGTTTCCGTCCTGGAATCTCAGAATTAAGTCCAAGTTTGTAAGTTGGACAACCCGGGTGCAATTGTATCGTCTGGCACGCCCTCTTAAGCGTGGTTAAGTTCGCTTAACCACATTTAAGTTAGTAAGTTGGGCGATCCGGATACGAATGCATCGCTTGGCACGCCCGCTTGGCAAACCCTTAGAGTTGGTGGCGTGATTACGTGAATCGTCTAAGGGGCGGATCTTGTGTTCTACAAAATGGGAATTCCTTTTTGGGTGCTATAATGATTAAGATCGTACTATATGTATGACTAGTATTCAACTAGATCCTTTTGGGTTTTATTTACGTCTGTGTCTCACGACTCTTAGAATCATATGGTTTAGGCTAATTAGATGTATGGTATAATTTAGTTTAAAAGTGAAATAATTAGTTAGGTTAAAAGTGCATAAATGTAATATCAAGTGTTGGCTTAGGTTCCTCCTTAGAAAATGATATATACTTAAAGGCTAGACCTTAATCCGCACTGAGATTTTATATCTCACGTTTCCACGTTGGTTGTGGGGTCCAGGTGAGGAGTACTTTTGAAGTCCTGAGGAGTGCGCTAGGATGGAGTTTTCTCGGCGTCTTCCGTTTTGATGTATTCTTCCATATTGCTTACATTTTTGCTTCTTATTAGGTTAGCTATTGTAGTAGGTTAGCAAGGATCGGTCTTACGACCTTTGGTGAGACCGTCCTCTTATGTATGTACTTTTATTTTTCTTGCTTCCGCTGTATACCTTGTAAATAGACGCTGGTGATAATGAAAAAGTGACTTTTGGATGTTCATGTGTTGTGTGCATTGTGTGTGCCGTTCCTCTAATTCAATAAAATTTTGTTATCTTCATCTCATTCTTAAATCTTTAAATAAGCATTTCGTGTACTTGAAAGTAAGTACACATGGCGGAATTCGCACCCCTAACTTACTTATAATTTCTGTGGTGTGACAAGAATAGACTTAGAAATTAGAATAAAGTTCCATTATTGCATACATGCCTGATTATCTCCATTAATACAAATCAAATTAGTCAACGAATTTCGCATTGATGCACAAATTAAATTAACCAAAACATGCCTGATTGAACAATATACTCGGTTTAAATTTGATGCAACAAACAAAGGACAAATAGAAAAAATATCCTTAAATACAAATTAATCACGATTTGTAGAGGCCTTGATCATGCCATTAGTCGATTTGCATAATTGAAGGTTCAGCGGAATTTATATAAACTTGTAAATGAATTTATTTCATAATAATAAGATAGGTCAAATAACTATATTATAACAAGAGCAAGACTGGTAACATGCATATAGCATCTCTTTTTGTCCTATGCATGTTTAATTTGCATAATAAATTGGTATTTAAGTTGCTCAATAAATTCTTCATATCAAAATCTTATAGAAAATCAAAATTTCATGATTTTTAAAGCTTTCATACTATTTTTAAATATCTTTTTAAAACAACTCAAAAAATATATTAAAAGTGTAATTTTTTGCACTGTTTTCAAAAAATATTTAAAAAAATAACAAAAAACTGAAAATCACGAAATTTGATTTTCTACATATGACAAATTTATTGAGCAAATTTAACCAGCATAGAAGAGAATAACAACTAAATTTCTAGCAGAGTATAATGGTATATATAGAAATATGATATATAGGTACCAACTTTTAAACTATAATTATTACTTTTTTATTTATGTTTTTCTTTGTCGTTCAGATTGTACTTAGGTTCCTTTGTCCGAATTAATTACTTTCTAAAAGAATCCGTTAGGATGATATACATAAAGAAATATATTTGTACTTTAATATCGTCTGTTGCATAAGAAATATTAAATGGTGTCGTGTCACTAACAAACTGAGTGTTGTCAAAATACTCAATATCACCGTTAAGTTCACAAAACCGTGTCTGCGTATCTAAAAACGACACGACACGATAAGAATACGACACGGTTAAGACACAATATTGTACTATTCACGTGTCGTGTCTTAAGTGTGTCGTGCTTAGATTTCATACTGTATGACACGACATGACACAGAACGTTTACGATGAGAGACACGACACGACACGACACGGCACGCAAACACGACACAGAACAACACGAGAATACTTCTAGAAATGACACATTTAGGCACGACAAGACGGTACAGGTAGGCACGAGTAGGCACAGATATGCACGGATAGGCACATATAGGCACGAAAGTTCAAATTTTTTGAAATTTTTCAACGGGAGTTGTAAATTTGTTCAATCTCTAAAATAGTGCCAAGTGTCAATTTTTCAACGTTTATGAGTTATGACTCTAAAAAAAATGTACTAGAGGTTCAAAAAATAATTGTCTATAAAATTTAAATATTTTTTCCAGATTTTTATGTTCTTATAATTTTTTTTTCTATTTTTTAGTTTTTTATTATTTTCGGCACAATTAACACGAATAAGGCACGTCGTGCCGAAGTAACGCAACATGAACAAACACGTCATGATTAGACACGACACGGTTAAGATACGACACGTTTAGGCACGGCACGACACGTTTAGGCACGGCATGGCACGGTTAAGAGACGACACGTTTAGGCACGACACGGTTAAGACACGGCACGTTTAAGCACGACGTGCCTAAACGTGTCGTGTCTTAACCATTCTGTTCCGATCCCTTCCAATTTTTGGCACGACACGGAACGGCACGATAAATATAATAAAATACTAGCCGTTCCGTGTCGTGCCAAGCCGTGTTTGGAACGGAACGGCACGGAACGGCACGGAACGACACGAATTTAGAACACTAATCACCACTCAATATATTGACATTCGTTTTTAGTTTTACAGTCGATCGATTAGTGATGATCGGATAAAGATGAGCAGGACCGATCAATTAATGATGATCGGATCAAGACGAGCAGGACCGATCAATTAATGACGATCGGATCAAGACGAGCAGAACCGACCGAGCTCGTTGGCGAAACGAACAGCACATTCGAAGTCTTTTTTAACTCTTTTTTTTTTCTTCTGTTAAGTTAAGATGGCATGAATGCTGCCTCTTGACATCCGAAACTCACGGTCAAGTTTCTGGATCTTTAATTTGTTCCATTAGGATTAGATTTAGATCCCTTGTCACTAATTAAACTTGATTTTTGTTCTTTCTTTAGTTAAGACGGCATGAATGCTGCCTAGATCTACCCTCTAGACGACAGAATATATACAAAAATAAAGGAAGCTGATACGGTGTCTCGACGCTATTCTTCAGTTTTTTCGACTGAAAATGACGCATGGATCCCACGCCAGCCCAGCGCTCTTGACTTTAGAAGTCATTGACCTGAGATAGAGTTGGAGATACCGTATATTTAATCAAAAATAAGTGGTTGGTATTCATCGTTGTCTTTGGAAATATATAGATATATAGATAGTAGGATGACTTCATTTTATTTCATACATTATTAAGTTACTGTATCTCAAAGTTGTTGTAGAGTACTGTAGACCAACGAACAGATACTTTAATTATAAAATTTAAGTTATATATCTTCATGTTGACAATTTCATCTTATAGAGTGTAGATTCATGCCTCCTTGACACTGAAAGCTATTTGTCCTTCTAGCAACCGTACGGCTGTCTACAATTCTACAAGACTACAATGGATTTCCATTTTTCTTCATTCAAATCCGGATTTACGAATGGAAAACCTCTAATAATTTTTTTTCAAAATCAAATATAAGAATGAAGCAACATGAATTTACACTAAGAAAATAATCAAGGTCAGTAAAAGAACTCATCAATAGAAAACAAAAAAAAAAGGTTAAATTCACTTACATGATGACTGACTAGAAAATAATTACCAGCAATAGTTTCCTTCAAGTAGGAATATGTCATAAGTCCTCGGTCTTCAGCTCGGCTCCTGTAAAGTTTATGTCAAATTCGGCTTTGATTCGGCTCTTAGTAAGATTTTGAAAGGATCGGGCCTTATAAGGACTTTAGAAGGGCCGAATTCGTTTCAAAAATACAGACCCCTATTAACTGGTCCTTTCAAGCTCCGACCCCGTTCGGTCCTGATCCGGCCCTCTGCAACTCTTACCCACGCCAGCCCCTCAGACCCATATCAACCATTGCACAATTAAAAAAAATTAAAAAAAGAGACCAAAGCCTTAGAGGGGCCGGACCTATTTTCTTAGAACAAAGTCCTTATTATCCGACCTCTATTAGCCTTTATTATCCGACTCCTATTAATTCCTCTTTAGATCCGATTCTTACACGATTCTTTCGTAGGCCCTCTAAATCCGACCTTTTAGACTTTCACTTACTTCAAGCTGAAAAATCCAAGGTTAGTACTTTGTAGTAGGCTCTGTTGTTTCGTTTTCACTTTTCATTGACTTAGCTCATTATTTGGAGAGAATAAATTAGAGTCGAAAGCAATAGAACTCAAATAAGATTAGATTAACACAAACGTTACAGGATAGAAATTGCAAGTTAAATTATAGAAATTAATCAAGGTTGAAAGGATATATATTTAATTTGGTTCTTCAGGCATAATAAAATAACTAGATAAAAGAACCAGTCAACCAGCTCTTGATCTAGTGATTAAGAGCAAAGCTCTTTCAAAAAAAAAATTGCAGGTTTGAAATTCAGTTATGTAGGACTTTAGATCAAAATTTGATCTAAAGTTTAAATTAATCACCTTACGACAATTCCACATGTTACTCCTCGTAACATTAGCGACAGTACATGATATGTAGTAATCATATAATATGTAGTTCAAATTTAATTTATTAGAATTGACGTCTCAATTCTAACAATGACTCGCTACACAGAGTTTCCTGAGGAAAACCCGAGGAATTAGTATAACTTTTAAAATTTAATAGTTATAGTTTTGTTTTAGATTATATGCTCCAAATTGTCAGGATGCCTCAGATTGGAGCAACTGTATAAGTAATGTGACGTGTTATTTTATTTATAAATTTTACCTAGAAAGTTCTAATTCATATGAAATTTTGTAAGTCTCAAAATAAAAGTTTAAAACTCTTCGTACTTTTTTAGGCTGGAATTAGAGTTAAGATTTTATTTAACGATAATTATTATATTAGCAAGATATTTATTTATTGAAATAATTGTAAAAAATGATGGATTTTACACCTCTAATTTGTTTCTCAAGTTTTGTCTGGATTGCTCTTCAACTTTCACCGAGATAGTTTTTCAAGTTTTTTTTCTACTTATTTTATTTCTCTAGCATTTAATTACAGATTCATTCAGTTATTTATTTTTTTTGGACCAAGGCACCTGTAGCCATAAAAGAGAATATTTGTCATTTGTAAGAATCATCTTTATTGAATGAATTTTTTAAAACGTTAAGAATTCTAAAAACTTTTGTATTTAACTACTTAACTTGTTATTTATTTTTCTTTGTTTTTAATTTCACTAGATCATTAATCTCAGTGGAATTTCGATTTGAAATCAAAATTACGTCAGAACATGTCTGCTCAAAAGATCAATACATGCTAATTAATCCATACAAGAAAAAAATACAAAGAACATGAAAATCAAACTGTTACCGATTCAGAGGCACCAGTATACTGATATATGGGACAAAGCCATAGTAGAAAAGTTGGCTCGTCAAAATTGCGGAATCATATCTGCTGCTCGCTTGTTTCAATTTGAATCGTTCAAAATTCATTTAACGATCAAAATATTTGTTTCTGAATCAAATCACAACCGTTCGTGACGATCGATCGATTTGTGACAGTCGAATCGAGACAAACAGAAAACAAACAGGAATTTTACGAGCAGCAGATTCGGATCCCAAAATTGCACATTTTTGTCGACCTTGCATTAATTTCTCTAAGAAGCAACTCTCTTCTATGCATTTTCCGCGCAGAAAAAGTTACAGGCCCCCGATTCTATATTTATATACAGAGTACTAGAAGTTTAGGTCGGGTTTTGGTGCACGAATCACGGAGCCTCCCGCTTTTCTGCGCAACGCTAAAAGGCGGGAATTCATGGTATGGTATACATTTGGCGGGAACAATCATCGCCAATTTCTCATCATCCAATTTAAGTCAAATGCCCCTCTCTGTGTTCCTTAGAAACCGTTCGCCTTTTCCCTTCAAGTCATTTCTCCTCTCTTCTCCTACCTTCAGAAAAATGGCATCCAATGGCACCACCGTATCCGACCACGTGCAAGAGCCTTCTCCTAAAATCGCGAAGTTTTACCCTTTACTCAAAGTCAAGAAGCTCTCTCCAAACGCTGTTGTGCCTTCTCGCGCCTCTGCTCTTTCTGCTGGATATGATCTCTCCAGGTACTTTCATCCCGCATCTCTCTCTCCGTGCTTGTTTGTGCGTGCGTGCGTGTGCGTGGATGATGTGATAAGTTGTCTTGATTATTTCAGTGCGGCTGAGGCCGTGGTACCTGCTCGTGGGAAGGCGCTAGTACCAACTGATCTAAGCATCTCCATCCCTCAAGGAACCTATGCTCGAATTGGTAAATCTCCTTTTCTCAAAGCAAGTCTCAATAAACCCCCTACTTGTTTGATAAAATGACTCAAAGAGTGATATATATTTAACTAAATAGTAGCCTACTAAGTTATTTAACAATGAAAATTTCTATAATCTTCTCAGTTTTTTTTAAATTAGTGCCAAAACTGCACAAGGGAATTTGAAGTTGAAGTTGAAGTTTATTATTATTATTATTATTATTATTGTTATTACTATTATTGTTATTACTATTATTGTTATTATTATTATCAGTGGCGGATGTAGCATTCTGCAATGGTAGGCACGTGTTTACTTTTGGATTCTAAAATTTGTCATACGTTCAATGATATTCAATACGGTGTCTATTTCTGAATTAATATTGTGCTTACTCTTGCTTCAAACATTCAATATTTTATGGCTCAAACTAAGATCGTTGATCTTCTCTTCGCTCTCTTTACAAATTGTTATTTTCAGCAAACTTCAAAGATTTCGGATGGATCGTCCCTCTCTTCTTTCCCTCTGACTCGAGTCGCAAATCACCGTTAGTTCGAAGTCTCGAACCCTAATCATAAGCAGTTAAGCTCCAACTTGCAAGTTGTGATCGTGTGTGTCTCGTCGAACCTCTGTTGTTGGCGTCTGACGAGTCTCTCAAATCCTCTCACACTCGAATATTTTAATGTCAAAATAGATGCAAATTTCATAAATTTTCACATGAAATGCAAATTTTTATTTTAAGCTTGTTTCAATTGTTAAATATATCATAACACTTGAATATATGTTTCAGACATTCAGTTGTTACTATTATACATACTTAGATATATGATTCACTTGTTATTATAAAATATTAATGCTAAAAAATGACAAACAAATAAATTTTATCATTAAAAACACTTACCGATTGAAATATAATAAAAATAACAATACAATAAAAATCAACCAATTTAAGTACTACATGTGAAGTGATTTTTGCTCAACTTCATAAAAAAGCAAAAGGAATTTTGCTACATCATTTTGTGTATCTAACAAAAAAATATTATTTTAAGTTTTATTTCAATATGACCATATTGGTCTTACACTTTTAGTTTAATTTATCTGAGGTTAATCAATTGATATTATCTTAATTCTTATTGTTTGATTATTAGTTGATATTTTTATTTTGAATTTTGTCAGTCGATGTTTTACTATGTCGGTGTGAGAAATATACTGAATTGAATGAAGGTACACAATACCTTGTAAAAAATATTAGAGTATGTCGTTTCGATTTAACGTCATCGATTTGATTTAATTTTGTAGGTGGTTATTATATTATAGTTATATTTAATTTTCTAATATTTATGAGAAAATTAGTTCTATGTCAATATAAAATTTGAAAATTGTCAAAATGTTATTTAGAAAAAATTATCAAAATGCCACTATCGACATCCGATTTTTATACAAAAAGTGACTAATAGTGGCATTTTGACAAAAAAATTTATGAGTGACATTTTGACAATTTTTAAGTTTTTTAGTGACAAAAAAACAAATCTCTTAATAAAACATACTCTTTAATTATTATGATATTCAATATTTTGACGAAATTTATATTTTGTAAGTAAGTAGTGTCTATTCTTGTTCATAATTTTGGATCCGCCATTGATTATTATTATTATTATTTCAAATTGGATTTCATTTTTAGTCTATTCTAATTTATTTGGAATTAAAGGCTTTGTTGTTGTTGAAGTTT
The DNA here is from genome assembly GCA_964058865.1 of Eleocharis quinqueflora. Lineage (NCBI taxonomy): Eukaryota > Viridiplantae > Streptophyta > Magnoliopsida > Poales > Cyperaceae > Eleocharis > Eleocharis quinqueflora. The sequence continues at coordinate 18,861 of CAXKVX010004551.1, forward strand.
TCTATTTTGATATCCAGATGCCAGTAATAGTTCAGCCTGTCTGCTAGTCTTGTTTTCTGATTCATCAATTTTAACAATGAAAATAAGTACTTGAGATTTCCTGTGATGTACTTATAGTTTCTATAAAGAAAATATAAACTAGTGGGATATATTTTGATGGGTTGGGGAGAGGAGGTTCTGAGTTTGTAATTCATACATAAGGAATGACATTGGCACTAATTTTCAAGCCTTCTCCACTGATTTAATAATGTGATAATGAAATGATCAGGCCTTCGAATTTGCTAACATCCACACGGTTGTACAGAAAACAAAATGAGTGCCTGGTGCAAAATTGTTGATTTTTTGGTACATGTTTATTCTGCATTTCCATTAACACCTGTTTGATGAAACAGTGACATAGTTCTACATTGCGTTTTTTGTTTTCATGTAGCACCACGATCAGGCTTGACATGGAAGCACTCAATTGATGTGGGAGCTGGTGTCATAGATGCTGACTATCGTGGGCCAGTTGGTGTCATACTCTTCAACCATTCTGATGTTGACTTTGCAATTAAACCAGGCGACCGAATTGCACAAATGATAATAGAGCAAATCATGACACCGGATTTGGTGGAGGTTGAAAATTTGGATGACACTGTCAGAGGTGAGGGTGGGTTTGGATCCACTGGGGTTTAAATAGGACTAATTGGTGTCATTTTAGAATCTTTGATAGTTTGTAGTAGAGAGTTATGGTTTCTCTGTTCCATGCAAAAAATAATTATAACTATAACACAACTTAAAAGGGCTTCTCTTTTGGGGTTACAGGACATCAAACTTAATGTTACTCACCAAATATCTTAGTAGCATTATTGGATTTGTGAAGCTTTGGCTTTACGTAATCTCAAGTAACTATCTCATCTGTGATAAGTCTGCTCTGTTCTGAAAGTTCAGAACCAGGAATGACCCTGATGTGTAATATTATAATCCATGATTAAAATTTGACACATTTTATCTACTGTACTTTATCTAATATGCACCAAGACGTGATAATCAACACAATACATAACTGGTAATTGAATGACCGGCTCGTTCTTTGAAGATGTCATGATTAGAGGTGGCATGTCGGGTCGGGCGGGTTTGGGTCGTGTCAGGTCGGTTTGATTGTCAACAAAAGTCGAATTGTGGATTGGGTTGGGTGAGATCAGGTCGTCAGGTTTTGACAGCTTTCAGGTCATGGATTGGGTCGGGGAAGAACGAGTCGGGTTGTGTTTGTCTTTTTTGGGTTATGGGTTCGATCGGGTGAGATCGAGTCGGGTTTAGGGTCGGATTGTATTAATAATTTTCGGGTCTTGCGTTAGGTCGGGCAATATCGAGTCAGGTTGTATCGATAATTTTCGAGTCTTATTTTGAGCTTTAAGTTCAATCGAACAAAAACAGATTGTATTATTGAATTGTGTTATTATATTTTGACTTTCTAATATGTCGCTTTGTCTTGGATTACGAGTCATCTCGAGTCAGGTTGGATCGGATTTCGGTTAGTTTGATTTTATCAAATGCCGAGTGGAGTTTATATCTGTCGGGTCGGATTAGTTTTTTAGATTTGGTCAGATTCTGTCATTTCTAGTCATGATGCTTCCATAAATATTTAGCCATCAAATGTTACAAGGGTGTTTGGTTACAGTACTAGTTCCTAGTGTACCACTTATTTGTCAAATATTCCAAGTTGAATCATTCAGTGCTATTGAAACTGGATACAAACTTCTATTTAGTTGGTGAATTAGTTAAGACATTGCGATTTACACGTGCCTAGATAGCAATTCCACAATTCCTCAGTTCCTTTCTCTTTTTAAGTATTCAATGAAAGAGTTCATATGATATATAACATAATAAAAATTGCAAGCAAGATATTCAATGTATAAAGATTACATCACTAAACATAAGCCTTGAAATATTTTTGTTCTACTTGAAAGCAAATTTGAGTTATTCACCCAAGGGTCCATTTGGAAATGCTAGTGTGCAAGGCAATAAATAAGTGCCACAGAAATCTGTTAATATCATCTTTATCAAGCTGATTATAAACAACACTCATCAAAACACAAACTTACACCAACTTGGCCTTTGCACAAAATGAGACAAGATATACAAAGAAAAGACAAAATAAAACAGAAGTGCCAATAGAGCAGATCTCAATTCCCAAAACACACAACTCTAGGTTGCTGGTCAATACAATACAGGATATAACCAAAAGAAAATTTTATATGTTAAGGTGTGATATAGTGCCTACAGCCTCACATAACTCGCTAGAACATACAGAACATAATTAACAACATTAGTTGCGCCAACATCATCTGATCCTACTACAAACACTTAAAAAAAAAGCATTAGCTGATTCTACATATCTAATGAACAGAGCTATTTCCTCTTTTAGCCGCTTGCCTCATCCCCTGCAACAAAAAAATGTAATTATTTCAGCAGATAATTTCATAATATATGAACATGTAAAACAATAACTAATTCTGAATGTTACCTGAACATATGTTTCCAACAGACTCCTGAATTATTTTGTCATCTTTGTTGACAGAAGGTTCAGTACCTGTCCCTGCACCTGACCTGAAACCAGGGATATAAAATCAGGCAAAAGAAATGAAACTCATAAAAAGACAAAGATAACTATTTATCCCTAAACAGAGTGCAAGTATTGCAGTGTACATCTGCCAACTATTATATTATACTTTTATGTGATTCATGTAACTATTGTGGTGAGAAAATGACGTTGCCCATAAGTATACAAATAGTTACCCATTTTAATGTCCTTCAACTTGTTCTAAATTACTTTTTATTTGCTTATATTTAATTGTGGTATTCAACAGGCTTGGTAAATAAAACTGATATGAAAAATGGGAAAGAAAAATACAGAAATGCAAAACAGATATTGTAGTACCAATTATGTGATCGATCTAGCTAGGCTTGGTATACTTCAATCAAGTTATCTTTTGCAACACAGATATTGAAAGACACTAGACTCACATATTGGTACTAAAGCGAATGTAAAAAGTAAATGTTATAGAAGATACTGCATTAAATTGACAGTCTCTCTAAATGGTGGTCCTAAAATATGAAATAGCAAACTATGCAACAATTCAGTATAAAACATAAATGATGGGCATGCACTATGTACCAAAAGAAAAACCAAACAGATAAATATGGGTCTATTGAAAATTAAAAAGTCCAGTATGAGTTCCATTGCAAGTTCGAATTGGAATCATGTATAAGTTGGTAAACCCTGATTGCTGGCACTGACACAGTGACATACAATATTTGGTGCCAAGTGAAACAAGTCATAATGACATATAATTGTTTAGATCAGTTAAAGACACAAATATTACCCTATACTGCACTCTGATAAATAAATTTTCAATAAACCAAATTTTAGTTTGGATTCCTTTCAATAACTTCCATTAAACAATAATATAGCCAAATAAATTTTATTGTAGGATAGACCTGCATTAAATAAAATGATAGTAGCTACCTACTGTAAAACCGACCCTTTATTAAGTTGCAACTCGCATCAAACTATTTTATCAGCTTGCTCATGAATAAACATGGGTTATGATATATCAGTTCAAGATATCAAATGCCAGATGTTATTTCCCAAGCATGTTAAAATAAACGACCGATCACTTTCCTATATGAATAAAGATACTCCGCCCCCAACTCTGCCCCTGAGATGCCCCAAAAAGAACAGCCCCCCCTAAAGTCAAAGCGTGGGACCCGCGCGGGACCTGCGCGTCAGTATAAGCAGGGGAAATGAGGGGGCAGGAACGGGGGCACTGTATCGGCACTCTTCCTATATATGTACTATCACTTCCAACATATTGATGCTAAGTTAACATTTTATCATACATTGGTCCTCATGAATTAAGTCATGCAGTGAACAGGTCTGCTCCAAAAGGTCAGTACATGCTATTTCACACAAAAAAAAAAGAAAAGGAAAAAAGAACTGGAAAATCATATTGTTACCTCTTCACAGGCACCAGTGTGCTAATATATGGGACAAAGCCACGGTTGTAAGCTGGCTCCTCAAAACTGCATACTTGCTGACCTTTCATGTCCCTAAGCACCAACCCTCTTCCATTATTATTCTCCTCCCAAAACACCAATTTGGCCAACCCCTGGGACCGAATTGGCATGACATCCGCACCATGTAGCCAAAAGTCTGCCATCTCCTTCCAAGATGGGTTTTCCCCATTGTTTGCTGCCGTAGTGCTTACCACGATTTGTTTTAAGTCTGTTTGTGATGTGACACTCAGCTGCCCATCCATCTCGCCAAGCTCCCACCAGACCTCCCCCATTTTATAGTGAGGCCTCTGCATGGTGCTCAATCTGTCTTTCCCTGGATCGTAACTGTTATGAATTAAGGAAATATTATGGTCAATTTTGGTTTTACCAAGTGTCACTTCTTTGGAAACTAATTAAGTATTAAAAGATATGCAGACATGCACAAATATGATTGCGATTGTGCGAACATGGAGCTTTGATTTGAAATTATGTTTCACTAAATATTTTGAAATAAAAGATGAGAAGTATTTCCCAATATGGGAGTGGCTATGCATTTGCTGCTGTACATGATAAAATCGGAGTATTCAGATATAAACATGCCATTATGGCAATTTTGATGCAAGATGCTGTCTTATGACAAGCAGCAATCTCTAGTCTTATAGTTACTCTGATGGCAACTTACAATCTTGCATAATGAGGTCAAATACAAAAATATTATTAATTTTACACAACTTGAGCAAAAAGAATGCTGTCTTCAGCCACTAAGTGTAACTCCTAAAACTAAAATAAAAGTTACCAGAATAATTACCTGAGAATAGAGTTAAAGGTTGTGCGCCAATAAGCCACTGCACCAACAGCTGTGCCTGATCCAGCCACAATATTCTCCACTTGATCACAAATCTCGCTCGACCCAGTCCATGCCCATTTATCTGATGAAAAGGTCATGAAGGAAAACACCCCTTCTATGATCGGATATGCACACACCACCCGGTAATCGCCACTAAAATTGTACACTGACGGCTCTTCAAAAACAATCACCACAGCTACCGCATTAGTATCATAATTGTCTAGAGTTGGCGCCGGGACCGGCAGATCAACCCATTCCTTGGTTGTCGGGTTGGTGACATAAAACTTAAAAGTATCTAGCCCTCTGACACACAACAAGCCTCGTGTTGACGCCTTAATGCTCACAGGTTCAGGAAGATATGACAAGCTCGGATCGGGTAGGTTGGTCAAAGGGGCATCAAAAGAGAGATAGCATATGTCGTCCCAATTGTGATAAAAAACGCCCGAGAGTGCCTTGGGATGCAAGAAATGCGAGTGCACCATGAACTGGCTCGAGATCAGATTGTTGAAATTAGGCGACACCGATTTGAAACGCAAGAGCGTCCTAGCAGGGAGGCGTGGGAATACCAGATGCGCAATTCGGTTGATCCTCTCCAGTTTGGGATTCGCGACTGGAACCACGAAATCATCATCTGCCATTTCAGGTGCGTAGGTACTGGAGTCGTCAGAGTAGAAACCCTCGTCCTCGTCATGGTCGTAGTCGCTTCCCTCATTGGACAGATCCTTTTCGTCGGACGAAGAGAGAGCGATGATGAGGTCGGAGGGATCTCTTGAAAAGGAAACCGTAATCTCCTCGTCGTTAGAGAGGTTTTGATCGTCGAGAACAACCCAGTCATCCATGGTGATCTATTCTATTCGCTGTTCGATTATTCTATGGTGTGAACTGTGAAGAAGAAAGCTTCTCTTGGAGTCTTTTTCTTCTTTTCTTGATTATCTTTTTCTTTCTTCGTTTGTGACTTGTTGGTTCTCCTCTTGGATTGTTGGATTTGATTCGAATGGGATTGTCGTTTATTATACCTACGATTCAACGGTAGAGATC
>CAXKVX010004552.1:0-22810 GCA_964058865.1 Eleocharis quinqueflora
CTTGCTTTGATTCCTTGGTGCATTAACATGTCAAAATCCTTCAATACCTCCAAATTAAAGCTGGTCTAAAATTCCAAGAGAAAAGAAATAAGGTAATCAATCATCCCCAACCAAGAGATGGAAGTAGAGAATTTTAACCCGGATCAACCAAATCAAACTGGAGAGATTCATGATTCCCTTTCACCTTTTTAAAGGTGATATAGACAGGATGGCTTCCTTGTTGAACTACACACATCGCTGGCCATAATCATCAATCGAAGCTTGGAAAATATACATGCAAAATCCAATAATATAGCTTGCCATTATTCCACTTCCATGAAAAGTTGATTTGCAGAGTTAATGGCCGTCAATCTCCCAAAGATCAAACACAATAATAATAGAAAAAATATTTCGTAGATACCACATTTGATATAAACTAGTGATATCAATTTTATTATGCACATTTAGTTGAGTTATAATGCGCATTATTTGAATTATTATGCATGTTATACCATAACTATTTCAGTACAAAAAATAACATGTATAACTATTTCATTACAGAAAATGACATGCATAATAACTCAAATAATATGCACGATAACTCAACTAAAGGTGCATAATAAAATCGACAACATTTATAACTATTTCATTACAAAAAATAACATGCATAATAACTCAAATAATGTGCATGATAACTCAACTAAAAGTGCATAATAAAATCGATATCAATAATTGATATAAAATATGATTTCTACGTATTAGCTCCTATAATAATAATATATAATATACAATCTTCATCACTTCTTCTGGTGCTATCATTAAATCCAGTGGCGGTGGTCCACAATTTATTGCTTTTATCTATTCAACTTTCAACTTGCAAGTAAGTTGCTAAAATCTTAGTTAACTTGCAATAATAGCCTTTCTAAATTGTCACATCATTGTTTTACAAGTTTATCCTGCATTTGTAAATAAACTTTTTTCCTCATTTTCAATTAAAAAAAATCGTCATGTCGGCAAATAAAAATTGTAAGAATGAAGACATTCTAAAATTAATATGCACTAAAGAAATTATTATATTTGTGATGTGGCAAATAAATTCAATTGTTGCAATTGCAGAAATGAAGATGCTTAAAAAAATTGTCACCCAACTTTAATTCCACTAAAAAATTATACATGTTCTACTTCCTATCAATATATCTGTAATTCACTTTATCTAGTTAGCACTAAACCCTCTATCCTGGAGTAACTCTAACATGTCGAATGCTTTTTCAAAATTTATCTTAAATAAAACTTCTTTGATTTTCTTTTGTCTAACCTCATGTGCACATATCACATTGTCTATGATATCCCTTCTTTGTAAAATAAATAAATCTTTCTATCTCAATTTCTAGAAAATATTTCAGTCCATCAAGATTTTTTATTTCAAAATCTTTGAGTTATAATTTTTACACGGCGTGTCTAAACGTGCCGTGTCTTAACCGTTCCATTCCGATTCCTTCCAATTTTTGGCACATCACGAAACAACACGATAAATATAATAAAATACTAACCGTGCCGTGCCGTGTCAAGTCGTGTTTGGAACGGAACGACGCGAATTTAGAACTTATTACCGTAGATTGCGTAATTTCGGATGTCCCATAAATTCATAATTATTTAAATAATAAGCATATTTTCGTCAACTTTTCTGAAAAGGTATAGTAAGAGAAGCTTTTTTTTAAAAAAAAAAAGAGAGATGTTTGTATTAAGGGTAGGCAAGTGTTTAAGTGTCACTGCTTAGCTCTCCTGCCACTCTGTCAGGAGGTACCATTGTGCTAAAAATGCCTACATGATTTCCCCAAAATTGATATACTTTTATGCCGCATTGATATCTACAGAGGCTATTAACGTTACTTTATCTACATTGGCCATTGATTAATTATTACTTTTGTTTCATATAATAAACAATGAGCAGAAAAGTAGCTTTTGGTCTAATTACAGAGATAACGTTCTTAATGTAAGAAGTTGCATGTTTCAAATTTGATTGAAAATCTTTGATGAATATTTAGATTCGAGTGATTAAAGAATCTCATATTTAGAGAAAAACTCTCATCTAAAAAATAAAGGAAATAAGTAGTTCAAAACCGATAAAGCATTTAATTCAGAGGCTATGCCTTGCTTCCTACCAAGAAAAAAATTGTTATTTCAGCGGCTATTAACCGTTTAAAACATTAAAAAAAAACAATAGAAGTTACAATTTCCCACTCACATACTAGAAATAATCTCTATTATAAAGTAAAAAGGTACCAAGTACAAATTACTTCAACATAACACAAACAAAAACCCCAAATATATAACTGCTCTAATAAACAGCACTAAGTAGTAGATACTAAAACCAGAATAACAACATAGCGATACATACAGCAGCAATCTCCCCATTCATAACCATAAACAAAACAATAACCCCAAAGAAATTACTCTGACTGTCTGACATGCATATAGCTTATTCTTCCACCACCCAAAATGTCATAATAATTACTCTGTGGCAGCCTCTACTGGTGCCTCAGCCTCTGCTGAAACTGCTGGCTCCTCTACTGGTACAGGCTCAGCTGTTTCCACCGGAGCTGCAGCAGGTGCCTCAGGCTCAGCCTCGACAGCCTTCACTTCCTCGGCAGTCTCAACTGGTGCTGGTTCCTCAGCAACCGGGGCCTCTAGCGTGGCCTCTGCTGCTGCAGGTTCCTCGGATGCTTTCTCTTCAGCTTCAACTGGGATTTCAGTCTTAGTTTCCTCTGTTGGTGCTTCCTCTACTGGTACCTCGGCAGCAGTAGATTCTGATACTGGTTTCTCAATTGGTACCTCTACTACTGGCTCTGGAGCGACTGGTGCCTCTTCTTCTACTGGTGCTGGAGCAGCTGGTGCCTCTTCTACAGCTGGTGCCTCTTCTACAGCTGGTGCTGTTGCAGCTGGTGCCTCTTCTACTACTGGAGCAGGGGCAATTTCAACAGGGGTTGGTTGTACCTGTAATAGTGGAAAAGAATCGAGATGTCAAAAACTTGGAAGTAAAGATGAATTTTGTTTGTAATTTTTGTTGTTGACAAACTATGCCAATATCAGCATGATCCATCTCTGTTGTATCAGCATAAGTTACTAGATTGGATAAAGTACCATATATACATATAGAAGACGATGTTTCGAACAGATCACTCAAACCCAAATTGGAATTTAACATGGCACTGATATAAACAGGTAACACTATGCTTATGCATGTGACTAATAATCAACATCAAAATTATGGGTAATGCACTTGTGTGCAGCTAAATATAGTGCTCATGACCAGCTTATATACTAAAAAGTAGCAAGTTTAAACTAATTCCATCAATAATTTGCTTTCTCGCATCCTACATTATTTTTATTTCCATGCTAAACGCCAAAATAATAATTCAGAAATAAGAAATATATACATGATATCCTTGTGACTTCCTGAGTATATATGGATAAATGCATCTAAAATTCAAAGTTATGCTAAAGTTTTTAATCAAAACTAACCTCAACAGAAGCCATGGAGAATTGATGTAAGAACGGAGATGCTTTCTCTAAAGTATTAGCAAGAGAGGAAAGAGAGCCAACTGATGGTGGATGGAAATGTTTGAGTGATTCTTGGATTATTTATACCGGTGCTAAACCAATCTAGACCCTTCCCATAGAAAAAATAAATAAAATATGCTATCCTGTTGTAATATGGTAGGTTAATTTATACTAATTTATTGGGGCAAATTTACAATGAGACCAAGGTTAAGAAAAAAAAAAGATGAATTTGTGCCGATTGTTGGCTAATCGGCACGAATATTGGGATTGCGAATTAATGCAGGAACTTCACATATGTTCCTCTGGATCATTTATAAAATCGTTTCAAACATCAATTTAAAAGTTTGTTTGGACATTGGGCAAATTAACTATTCTCTCATTGTTTTACTAGTAATCGTATCCGTGCCAAGCAACGGGAGACATTATGAACGAAAAAGAATAATTTAAATTGAGTGTTGATCAAATACTATTTTTGCGTGTATCACATTTTTGTAAATTATTCGACGCATATTCAAAATTATGTGTTGTCAATTAGTTGTATTAAAAATAAATGTTTGGAAAAGTGTTTTTACAATTTTTCGCGCGTATTTATCTTTCAACTACATAACAATATAACATATACATATACTGCACAACAATTTCATTTGAACGATGATTCTCTAGGTATCACCGATGTGTTGTCAACATAAATATAAAAAAGAAACTGATCCAGACAGTTTACGAAATAACACATAAGTAAAATCCCAATAAACAAATAAAATGTCACAATAAAAAGTAACACATGAGCTTAATTATGTAGTATGCTTCAAAGATACTAACATAAGAAAAACTAAAGAAAAAAATGCTAGAGGCACAGCTGCTAAGAAATGGAACACTTCATAAGAAAGATAGCATGTTACACTTTACAAGCATTAGTCATCTTGTAGAACCTCTTGGTACACTACATTGGACGTGTAAACTTCTGGTTGCGTAACTTTACTAACAGGCCTAATCAAAACCTTTGTATTCCTACGGAATGTCCCTCTTGATAACACCACGTATAGTTGTCCGTGCGAGAATACTGGTTCATGCAAATAGACGCCAACATGCGGAATCGTATCCTTGAGCTTTATTTATCGTAATTGCAAAGCTAAGACGGATCATGAACTGCTTTCTCTTCATCTTGAATAGGAACATATCATTGTCCGATGGACATAGTGGAATCCTAGGCAAGAACACTCTCTTTCCAGCATGTTCACCAACCGCTATTTCTGCGCCTATCACATTTCTTTGGAATGCTCTACAAACCAATCTGGTAGCATTGCATAGTCCATTCGCAAGGTCGATGTTGCGCAAAAGTATGATCGGACATCCTAGTTTCAACTTCAATAAATGAGGCAGTAGGCCACCCAGCATCAAATAGTTCAAGAATTATGTCGGTTAGTTGCTATTGTAGTCATCCTCAACAGAGTCAAAACTGTAGTATATGTGTTCCTCTTCAGGGAACCTATCGATCATCTTGTTATTAATCTCGTCAACATACTCATTTTTTGTTGACAATATCGCCCTGAAAATCATATATTCCGATGATGTTGCCTGCATGAATAAAAAAATCATGAAATCAGAGCCACGTAATATCTATTTTTGTCACCGAAAAATGTATAATTAAAAAAACACTCAGAATATGAAGAGATGGATATATTGCATCGATGAGCTTCTTTATTGACTCGCTGGCATATGTATAAGGGATTACCATGTCATCAGGTATTCGGATAAAATTTGGATCCACTACTTCCTCTTTTCCATCTCCAATATGCAACAAAAACGTTGAAAACCAAGGGTCTGACCAAGCTCTCATATTGTAAGTCAATCGCATCTTCTTCATGGAGGTCCACAGAGGTGACATGCCTAGGCTGGAATCAACTTTATATGCTTGAGTACCGCGCCTTACGACTGGTAGCACCTGTCGAAAATCACCTCCAAACACCATGATTTTGCCACCGAATGGTAGATTACAATCTGTAATATCTCGCATTGTTCGGTCGAATGCCTCAGCCGCTTGTCTCTTTGTCATGGATGCCTCATCCCAGATCAACAATCTTGCACGTCGAAGAAGTTCTGCAACTCCGCTTTGCTTTTTAATGTTGCACATGAAGTTGTTCTCCAGTTGGAGAGGAATTTTGAAGCGAGAGTGCGTTGTTCTACCTCCAGGCAAATTATTAGCAGCAGCTCCTGATGAAGCAGTAGCAAGTGCAATGAGTCCACGAGAATGAACCTTTGCTAATAATGCTTTGTACAAAAATGTTTTGCTCGTGCCTCCTGGACCGTCAATGAAAAACATACGTAAAAAGAATCAACACAATAAATTGGGGTCAGATCCATATAAAACTTTACAAGCTCTTATGATATGTTAGCAACAACATGTATATGCATAAAAATCACCTCCAAACACAAAGATCAAACTTTGAGTTGTAAAAATTGTGGGACCACAACAAAGTTCAATTCTATATATCGAAAAACGTACCTCCTTTATTGCCATCCACGTGTCGCATTATCTCATTCAATGCTGCCTTCTGATCAGAATTAAGAGCATCACATGCACACAAGTGTTCTTCTTCCACTTCAACAGCCAATTCCTCATCTACCTCACGAAATCCCACATTCTCAAAATTTCTATCATCGATGATATGCGGTATGATCGAACATTCTGATATCTTTGCCCATTGATTGGAGAACACTCTTGATGTTTTCGAGGACCATATTTTATACTTGCTCAACAGATTCGGATCTTCTTTTGTAGTCTTCCGACATCGAATCGTAGTGCTCTTCTCATAATTTTCTGACATCACCTGGCTCACACAACTCTATCATCAGTTTTCTATCAAAATATAAACAAAAAAGATAAACAAGAGATATAGAAATAGTCATTGGTACCTGGCTCACAAAAAACTAAAATTGTGGCAAACAACTTTCTAAGAGCATAGAAAAATTGAAATATGGCTGCTTCGGTTAGACATTATGACAAACTATCATCAATTTCTATCAAACCTCGCTCCAGAGTTGCTTTTCGAAAGGTCGGATGTGTAATCTCGTCGACCGTCATGAGATCTTCAAATGAAGTAGAACTTGTAACATGATTGAGAAGGACACGCAAATAGTATCTTTCTCCTTCTGCAGGATGGACAAATACCAATCTGCCGACCTCCCCACCCTTTTTTCGGTCGTTTCATTGTTGTTTTCTATCATTCCATGTGAAGTACATCGGGAAATCTTTATAGAGATATCGGCTTGCATGAGGACTGTCCCTATTTTTCTCAAAGAAAGCAAGCAACATTGACCTACCGGAACCTCCTCTGCGAGCAACTGCAGGCAATGGTTCATTTGCTCTGAAAAGGATAAGTTTTTTATTTGGAAGATGAATCTACAGTGCTCTCATCGAAGGATGAATTTCAGTCATCGGAAATCCAAACATTCGCCAGAATGCCTCAGGAGGTGATATCCAAACATCAATTTATAAAATCGGTTCAAACATCAATTAAAAGTTTGTTTGGACACTTGGGCAAATTAACTATTCTCTTATTGTTTTATTAATTATCAATATTTAAGAATTTTAATTATTATTCAATACGAGTGTTCTATTCGCCTTTCGAAACAAAAAAAAGGAGCGAACGAAAAAGGGTAACAAAGAAAGTCGTGAAACTGAAAATCCTAAGCGGGGAGGCCACACCGCTGGCATCTCTCGCCTCTCCCTCTTCCTCCCTCTCTCCTCTTCACTCTCTTTCGATGGAGAACGGACGAGCTTCGCTCGTGTGTGGAAAATCGAGTCGATTGCAAGGGCCAGTCGTCGCTTTCGCGCAAGCACAACAACCAACGCCACTTCGCCGGCTACGTTCAACGACTCGTGGGTTCAAGCAGGATCCAGATGCCACCCGACACATCCATCAGCCGCCAGACCTGAGCTCGTGGGTTTAAGATCGCCAACCACCACCTCGCCGGTTGATTCTGGTTTAATATACCAAATCAGTATTTTCAGTGGTTGTTTGGGGAGCTGATAATCCCTTTGGGACTGTTGTTGGTACAATAAAGGAAAAAAAAATATGGATATTGGGATATCAACAAGAATAGGGTGCTGACGCTGGTGATTGAGATGTGTGTTAGGCTATAAATGGAAATGAGTGAGGTGACAAGGGTATGCGAGATTAACTATGTTTGCAAGGAGGGATGAGTATGATTGGCGATTTGCTCGTGGACGTGTGCAAAGCGTAACCAAGCTACGATCGAGGTGGGATCAAGAGATTGTGAGGTACAGATATAACCGAGCGGTCTTGGAGACTGATGCCACCTTAGCTCGAATGCGATGGTCGGTTAAGCCACAGAGATGGCGGTCGATGGAAGTACAATATGCCTTACTAGAAAAGGTGGGACATGTCGATGCCCATAAGATCATCAATTTTAGACATGATTTGGACATGAATTGTATGGTGGAAGATGATTTCAAGGAACCAGGGGTTATTTCTACTTCTAGTTTTGTTATTAGAGTTAGATTTGCTCAAATGGTTTAGAATCTTTTAGTAGAAATTTTGATATGCAAGTTTGTTGGGTTTTAGATAGATACTATTAAGGGCATAGATTAAATATGAGATCATAAATAGAGATAGTAAGGGATTTCGTTTTGTTGTTTGAGTTTTGTATGTTTCGTTTTTGTTAAAGAAAATGAAATGGTGGACACTCTCTACTTATTTAAAAAACATATTATTTTCTTAACATACATAATAACTCAAATAACATGCATAATAATTTTTCTAGTACAAAATAACATGCATGATAATTCTTTTAACATGTAAAATGACATGCGTATCGATGAGCATATCCATCGTATCGCAAAACACTTTCCTATCAATGCCACTAGTATGGAAACCGAACTATTCGTTAAACCGGTCTTTGGATGAGTTCGCATATTAGCAAAATTTTGATTTTTGACGCTAACCCACCGCGATGCATCACATTCTAAAAGTGTGTATATTGGATGTTGCTAGAATAACACCAGGGACGGATGTAGGTACACTAAGGGGGCAAGTGCCTTCCTGAAAAAAAATTTGCAAAATAATTTAGGGTGTTTGTGTGATTTTTCAATTTTTTTGCGAAATAATCATGTATATTTGAAAATCTGTGTTATTTGGCCTCCCTCTAAAAAAATTATAAATCTTGCCTCCCTTGACAAAAATCCTGAATCCGTCTCTGAATAACACCAACTCGAGTTAGTAACTAGTTTAACACCAACTCGAGTCAGTAACTATTTGAAGTACTAAAATTAATCTATTCGACAACATTGAATTAGTGAGCTATTTTACTATTATATTCAACCTTTTTTGTGAAATTAGTCACTGTTCTAAATTATTACTTTAGTCACTAAGTCAATTAATCTACCCATTCATCCGATAAGAAAAAGATAGATGCATATATGATCTCAATTCCCAAATTAAGTGATTGGTGCTAAGAATGGGGAGCAATCATCTTTCGAGTTGTCATGAACTTTCGGCGATGTAGCTATTCTGAACAGTATAAGTGGGGACTACATTATAATTTATAATTCTTTACTCAAAAAAGTTAATTTTTTCCATTTTGATGATGATTTGATCCAAAGAGATATTTATGAGTTGAAAATATTGTCTATATTAAAAAGCTACTTGGAGATCAAAATTTTCTTTTTTAGTTTTTTTTGCTATTTTATCGGATGAATGGAAACTTCACTGATCTAACAATTTACAAATCTCTCCAATTTGATGAACTTTTAATCCATTCGATAAAATAATACAAAAATTAAAAAAATGAAAAATTTGAACTTCTAAGTAAATTTTAATATGAACAACGTTTTTAATAGTACAGATCGATCGTTTGCATTTTGAAATTTGAATTATGTGATTACATGCACGGTGATGCATACACTTGCATAAACACCATTGGCTCACTCAAAGCACAAATATTGAAATGGACTTGTGGTTTGTCTCGTTTGCAAATAGTAAGAGTTCTGGTTTAAATAGAAATTTTTCTATTTATTTTGGGAAAAAAAAACTGATATCTGAGTTTTAAAAAAAAACGGATACCAATATTATAATCGGATCCATTTTCATTTCTAGTTTCCTACACATGCAACGGAACGAGATCTTCTACTGCGCAGTATTGTCACTGTGTGTGTTGCACAGTAAATTGCAGTCTTTAATTTGCATCAAGATTCGTATAATATCATATCTCCTAAATCAAATTTGAACCGTCCGTCAGTCTTGCGCGGTAGAAGAATCGGGTCTCACACGCAACACTATGAATCTAAAATGTAAAATTTAGCACTGAATAAGATAAATGTTGTATTATTGGCGTCATTTTATATTAGTGGCTTTCGATAGTACTTCAACTTGCACTAAAAAAAAGAAAATAGTACTTCAACTTTCTGTGCGCTATATGCCTATATAGTTCTCTTTGGTGATTACCACTGTGGCACTGTTCTCGGATCTGGATGTGCTTTTAGATATTCCTACTAATTAATTACCAATATTATTAGTACATTTTTTTTTGCATACTAGAATTATAAACCAAGGATACATTGCAATGATTTATGTGATTTTTTCATCATATATGATTTTTTCATCATATATGATTTTTTATCATCAGATTATTGTTAAGGTTCGTACCGAAATTAAAAAAAGAAGCATAATTGAGAAGGGAATCAGAATCGAGAGATGAGAGAGAGTTTAAAGTGAATTTTTTATTTTGACACGAATTTTGACAAGAATCCGACCATCAAAAATTACATAGATTGAAAGAGTGTGTCATATGTATATTACCATAACCTTGCACATATTATTAATATTTAAAATTAAACATTTAGAAAAATTAAAATTAAAATTCCAAAAATACTTCTAGGACTGTAAGTGTCACCTTCGCTCCTAAAGCTTAAGCACACAAGTGAGAGTTGCGGCTTTAAAATTTCGCTTCCGGTATTAAATATTACATCTAGCTCCAACGTTAAAATGATAAGTGAATTTATCTTGATTTAGGGCTTCAGATGACATCTAGGTGCCTAAACTGTAGAACCATAGAGAAATCGTAGAGAAATTTGACTATAGGGACACATGTGACACCAGCATGTAGATGAAATTTTGTTTTGTATTTTTTCAAATGTTTAACTTTAAATATTAATAATATTATTTAAAAAATTCACGGTTCTATCTAGTGTTTTAATGACGGGGCGGGTTGGGTACCCGTGGATCCGATCCATCCAGATCCACGGATACGAGGGGTCCACGGATTTAACGGGGCGGGTATGCACGAATCCGAATCCAAAACCTCAAATTCGACCCGTGATAAACCCGGGCGGGTAGGGTCGGGGCAGGTCGGGTTCGGATCCGTCCATTTTTTCGAATTTTTTTTATTTTTTTGAATTTAAAACTACAGATTATTTTAATATATATTTTTTTTCGAATTTTTCTGAATTTGTTTGAATTTTTTTGAATTTTTGCACGGTTTCATGGGTCGGGCACAGGCGGGTCTTGGGACGGGTCGGGCACGGGTCTAGACGGGCACGGGTATACACGGGTTTGGAGGGTTTGGGGCCAACCCGACCCGTGCTAGATCTGTGGATCCGGGATCCAGGGTTCGGGTCGGATCTGGGCACAAGCACGGGCACGAGTCGGACGCGGTGCAGACACGAACGGATCAACAGGCGGATAGACCGGCCAGATTTTTTTCAAACTCTAGTTCTATCAGAATTATGATCAACAAAAATTGAAAAGACATAATTAATACAACCTACTCATTGAAAAAAAAGCAACGGTGCCAGAAATTGTTTCTTTATGTACCACACGATCATGCATTCCGAAACTTGGTACCATTAAATTAGCCTTGTATGAAATAATGAATTCTGTGCATCAGACAAACTGGCCTAATGTGCATACGGATTTATTTGTTTAATGAATTAAATAAGCTCTCAGGCGAGTCATTAAAGAACCCATCAATGACATGTACTAATTGGATCGAATAAAGGAAACAAGCTGATGTGGATGTGGGACCCGCGGGACCCGCTTCGATGATCCAATCAGCTTGCGGACGAAGGAGCTGAGTCGTGAAGTACTACGCTCCATTGCATTTGTTCTATTTGTGGGGCCAGATGTGATGCTTTATTAGTAAGGAGTAGGAAATTAGGAATTGATTTTGATTTTGATTTGCAATGTTACACTTGACCAAAATTGTGTCCACATTCAAAGGTCCAAAATAAGGTTGTATTTCTTTGAAGTAGGATATTGGCATTTGGCACGGAATAATAATATATATTTACAGCGGCGATTTTAGAGAACAAAAAAAATGTAGGTACAAAATAATCAATAAGTTTTTTTTGTTACATATTAAGCCTAAGCACATTTCGCACTGAATTTATCGAAGTTTTAAGAAAAAACAATGCAGTCACTTGTGGTTTAAGCATTGAAGAAGAGAAATGATCGAGCGGGTTTTTTTTTTGTTTCAAGCAGACCGCAACTGATTGCGACGATAAACTTTTTAATTTCAAGTAGATCGCAAGTGGTGGCTACAGTCCACTTTTTTATTTTTTTTTATTTTTCGAAACTAAATCTTCACCTCTGAATCGCAACTGCCACATTCGGCCGAAGTGGATTTTGAAATTTATTTCTATTTTCTTAAATATTTAATTTTATATAATATTAATAATATCTATTATAAATATTACAGTAAGATACATGTCCGTTTTTAAAACCTTGGAAAGGAACAAAGAGTGAGTTTTTTAAGGAGAAAAAGTGAGTTCATTTTGTTAATATTTATTGTTTCAACCTCAAAGCATCACTTATAATTTTGATTTTTTTTTCCTTTCTTATCTAAACAATTTGCTTCCACGTATAAATTATCACTAAACACTGAACAAAGAAACTTGATAATATGTTACTGAACAAGAAAAACCTTCATAATATGTTATGAATATATTAATGTTGTAAGCCAGTATGTCATGGAAATAATTTTTGTGTTATATGAGTGTCAACATAAGATGTAGTGGTTAAGATGATAATTTTATGTTAAAAATTGCATGTTTGGATCAATTGTGAATATTTGCAGTTGGGAGATTTACCCCATCCATCTTTATCTCAATAATTAAAATAAGTCTCATAACTTATTTGACAAAACAAAATAGAAAATGCATTGGAATACTTGCCAATAGGATCATACTTGAAACAAAATTTTGTTATTTTAGATTGTAATATCCTATTAGAATTTAGCCTTTTTTATGGAAAAAATAGCTTTCAATTTCAAGTTTTGAATTATTTGTTTTTTTTCTTCAAATAAAAATGTTTGTGAAATAAAATTTATCATATTTGCAGCACAAATTTAATATAACATCTTTTCAACAATGAACGCATCTCATTTTTTTATATAAGAGATCACGTTACTCACAACACTTATTATTTTTTAAATATCTCTTGCGAGATTTTGTGTTCACAAAGATTTAAATTCATAGTTATTAAATTATTTGCATAGATCTCATGTTATATATATTTTTTTTTCCTTTTTAACAATTCACCTTCGTCAATGGAAAAACATACAAATAGCCGATAGGTAGTGAACAATTATGGTACAAATTGGAGAAGATGAACATATTTTATCTGATCAAAATCAAGTCAGCAGTACACTGTCCGGTCCCTTGCAAGTGGGCCATATGTCATATGTTATGACTTATGACGAACCACGTGGATTCTGACCAAAATGGGACCCACGCTGGGCTGTCACCAACGCGGCTGCCTAGCTGCCACGCCATCTCTCTCTCTATCTAGTGGGGACCACATCACCGCCCACTTTATGGAGATATTCGTTTTTGTCGCTTATGCAATCCGAAAATTTGTAAAGCATGCTATTTTTTCGGATACTGTTCAGTAGCTATCAAATATTTTTTCTATTATTTATTATTGAAAATGAATTTTCATTACAATTAAGCAACAATTCAGGAGGAGAAGTGTTAATTGAAAGGTGTAATTGGAAAAAATTGCAGATGATGTGGACTTGAGGAAAATGGACGGATTTTGGTGGGGCCTCCCGGCAACTTTCCAGGTGGGAAGGGGTCACATAGGTATTGGTCCTACTTTATACACCAATTAAGAACTGCCACGTGGCAAAAGGTATCTTGGGAATTGTAAAAAGTTTAAAATAATGGGGTTAGGAGCAAAGATGAGCTGCCTACTTTTAGGACAATTGCATTTATCATCTTTAGTTTGTGGAAAAATCACATCATATTCCGGTTGATTTTTCAGATAAATGAGATACAATCACTCACATTTATTTATTCACTGTTATGTAACATTATATATACTAGACGTTGAGCTCGCGCTTCGTGCGAAAAACTACAAAAAAACAATGATAGAAAAAAATTGGAAAAAAATAAATCGAAAAAATAAATTTATTTTGAACATCTAAAATTTGTTTTATCATTCAAAATATAAGCAAACAATAATTTGAAACGAGGAAGATCGTATGACAATAAATTACTTTGACAATCATGATAATAAATTTTGAAAAAAATTAAAAGATAGAATTAAACTTGAAGTGATTGTGTTTAAAGTTTCATTTGGCTACAATATAATTTATAATGGTTCATATTTAATAATTATTGATGGAGTATAGAATTGAATAACCTTTGATCAAATATTGAATTATGCTTGAATTACAAATTTAATACAATTAATAATAATGCATTAACTGTTTCTATCCTAAGCGTTTTCGATCGGTTTGAAAATTCAGTATCCATATCGTTATGATAACCATGATCCCCATTTATTTGCAATTCAGCTTTGTTGCGCTTGTCATTGTAATCTTTAATTTTGTGTTCATATGAGGTTTTTACGTTGGATTTAACAATTTAATGGACAATATGAAATATCATACAAACTTTATAAGTTATGGACTTACGTATTATATAATTATATATTAATTATATTTGATAATCTATTCGTAATATAAAGTATTACAGAAATGAATTCTTAAATGTGCAAAATAATAAAGTTTGATAATTTTTATTTTATTGATGAACTAAATTAAAAGATTGTCCCCCTTACTGAAGAGTAAAGAGCTCTTGGTCCCCTTGGGATAAGCTCTACAATATCTCTCACAGAAGAAAAAAAGAAAGGAACTTTCTCTATAAAAATTAAGAAAGAGATTGAGAGAACTTTGCAGAATCTCTCCATCGAATTATGCAAGAGTGTTGCCGCATAAATGATTAAGAAAACCAACAACGAATGACTTATTTTTTTGAAAGACCTCGCAATCACTGATACTTTAGAGTTGCGTGCAAGAGAAGTGAATAACTGTCAAGCATCCGAATAAAGATCAAGTCGAGAAATTATGATTACGAGATAAGATATTGCTTCGGCTCATCTTAATATTGTCTTAAGTGATCCCGGTCGTTAAATTAGATTTAAAATGATACGCATCTAATTAGGAGTGTGATAGCTTAAAAAAATATCAAAGAAAATGAAATATTTTCCTGAAAAAAGAGAAAATGAAACATAAAACACCAACTGTAACCGACACAAATTCAGTAATGCAAAAGAAGAAAAAAAATGCAGAGAGACAGAACTACATAAATGGCTTTTCTTTTATACAATATATGAGCGAAAATTCAGTTTACTTCCTTCAAACAATATATCTAAAAAAGTGCCTTTAATCATGCAAAGCTAATATAAAATCAAGCTCACTGCGAGTGCTCATGGATCTAAAATAAAAATTGATATGTTTTAAACTATTATTTTGAATTTTGTGACATGCCAATTATTTATTTGTAGTTTCTAAATTCGTTATTTCGTTTCATAAGATCAAATGATCTAAAGCTATTTTAAATGTAACGCACCAAATTCATCAACTTTTTTATTCTATTGATCTTGGTAAAATCCAATACTGAAAATTTTTTAACAAAATTTTGAAACAGACCTCACAGAATCACAGTTCTCCAGGCAAGTAATCTCAGTGTAAATTTACCCCCAATAATTAGTATAAATTAACCAATCACCTTACAACAAAATTGTTTATTATTATTTTTTTCTATGGGAAGGGTCTAGAGACGATTGAGCACCGGTATAAATAGTCCAAGAACCCCTCAAACATTTCCATCTAACATCAGCCATCAGTTGCTCTTTCTCTTCTCTCTTGCTAATACTTTACAGCAAGCTTCTCTGTTCTTACATCAATTCTCCATGGCTTCTGTTGAGGTTAGTTTGATCAGAAACTTTAGCATATCACAAGTGCTTGAATCTTTGGATTTTAGATTGATTTATCCATGTACACTCAGAAAATCACATGGATATATCATGTATATATTTCTTATTTCTGAATTACTATTTTAGTGTTTAGCATGGAAGTTAAATAATGTAGGATGCGAGCGAGATTGAAAGAAAATTATTGATGATCAATTTAAACCTATTGTTTTTAGCATCTAAGCTGATCATGAGCACTATATTTAGCTGAATTCTAGTGCATTAGACCAAACTTTGATGTTGATTGTTAGTTGTATGCCTAGCAACACAGAGTTACCTATTTATCACATGTCATGTTAAAATTCCATTTTTTATTTAGTGATCTGTTAGAAACATTTTTTTCTATACGTGCATACAGAAATATGAGTATAGATTTGAAGTTACTAAAGAGACTTATATTATACTTGCCGAAATTATTTGAACAGTCAACATCGTCAGTAATCGATGATAATACACAAGAGATAGATCTATCACTGACATAGTTTGGCAAGAACAAACATAACAACAAAAATAATTTTGCTTTCCATTTGTGTTTTTCACATCTCGATTTGTTAATTTCCACTGTTACAGGTACAATCAACCCCCGTTGAAATTGCCCCTGCTCCAGTAGTAGAAGAGGCACCAGCAGCACCAGCACCAGTAGCAGAAGAGGCACCAGCTGCTCCAGTAGAGGTACCAGTTGAGGAACCAGTATCAGAATCTACTTCTGTTGAGGTACCACCCGCAGAAGTCCCCACCACTGAGGAAGCACCAGCAGAGGAAAATAAAATCGAAACCCCGGTCGAAGCTGTAGAAACAGCAACCGAGGAACCGGCAGCAACAGAGGCTGTACCAGAGGCTGTAATTGCTGAGGAACCTGCACCAGTTGAGACGGTTGAGGAAGAGAAGCCTGCCGAGGCAGAACCTGAGACACCAGCTCCAGCTCCAGCTCCAGCTCCAGTGGAAACATCTGAGCCGGTACCAGTAGAGGAGCCGGCGGTTGCAGCAGAGACTGAGGCAGAAGTAGCAGCTACCATAGCGTAATTGTGATGAGATTTTGGGTTGCGGAGGAATAAGTTATATGCATGTCGGACTAATTTCTTTGGTGGTTATGGTTTTGTTTCTGGTTATAAATGAGGAGGTTGCTGCTGTGTGTATTACTATGTTCTTATTCTGGTTTTAGTATCTACTACTTAGTGTTGTTTCTTGTTTATTAGAGCAGTTATATATTGGGGTTTTGTTTGTTATATGTGTGAATTGTCTTTGTTTCGTGATTTGTACTTCCTTATTTACTTATTAATAGAGAATATTTCTCCGTGTGCGTGGCAGCGTGGGAAACGTTAATTATTGTTTCCTAATTGTTTTATTTATGTGTTAAACAGTTAATAGCCGCTGAAACAAAATTATGCTTTATCAAATGTTATTCTGACAGTAAGATGGTCGGCTTTGAATGCCCATGACCCTATTATTTGAATAAAATTAATAATTCATATATGGATAATGTTTCGTAGATATCACATTTGATACCAACTATTGATACAGATTTTATTATGCACATTTAGTTGAGTTATAATGCACATTATTTGAGTTATTATGCATGTTATACCATAACTATTTTGGTACAAAAAATAACATGTATAATTATTTCATTACAGAAAATAATAACTCAAATAATATGCACGATAACTCAACTAAAAATGCATAATAAAATCGAGAACATGTATAACTATTTCATTACAAATTAAAATAACATGCATAATAACTCAAATAATGTGCATGATAACTCAACTAAAGATACATAATAAAATCGGTATCAATAGTTGATATCATTGTACTTTATGATCACTCGGTGATCCTTTATTTATAAATTTGGGGGCCTTGACCGCATCTTTACTTCAAAAAATAAAATAGTTGATAGCAATAGTTGATATCAAATATGCTACGTATCAGCTCTCTTCATAAATAACCGATGCAGATAAATAAAGTTAATATATAACTGTAGATATCAATGCGGTATAAAAGCATACCAA
This sequence comes from Eleocharis quinqueflora, assembly GCA_964058865.1. NCBI lineage: Eukaryota > Viridiplantae > Streptophyta > Magnoliopsida > Poales > Cyperaceae > Eleocharis > Eleocharis quinqueflora. The sequence continues at coordinate 17,825 of CAXKVX010004552.1, forward strand.
TTTTGTAGAAATCATCTAGGCATTTTTAGTACAATGGTCCCTGCTTAAAAGCTTATTTGCGCAACACTCATTCTAAGTTTCGAATTCGCAATGCTACATGGATCCGTCGGCCAAGATATAATGCAGAAGGCCGAAATTTTGAAGCACGAATCTTGATATAACGCAACACATGTGAACGATTCATAATTTCTACACTACACTTGATTCGGATTCGCTGTCAAGAAGAGCTAAGTTTGTATCTGATGACACACAACATGATATAGCGCATCGGTCAGAGCCAACCGGAGATAATTGTAGAAATTCTTTAGATTCTAATGTATGCATCTCGAAACAAATCGAATGATTCACCTTGTGTGTAATGCGGTACTGCACAGTACTAGATTCGAACTAAGGAGGGACACTTGACACTTGACTACTCTAGATACAAACTTTTTTAAAAAGAAAAAAAATGCTTCTCTATTCTTTTTTTCAGAATAATTGACAAATTTCGTTCCTGTCTTTCTCTTTTTTTCTTCTTTCTTTATTTTTCATAATTTCTTTCTTTCACAATCTTTCTGTGCGTTGTAAATATAGGACCATCTGATCACCGGAGTGATCACTTAATAAAATTTGGAGACTATGATCTCCATATTTTTCTTCAAAAAAAAAAGAATAATTGACAAAATATGCTTATTGTTCTGTTTCAACTTTTAATTTTGAACGGATTTTTTAAGAGCAAAATTCTCTTTAAATAAAATATCTGACAAACTGAAACGGGTAAAATTTTACTTATTTTATTAGATATGTGTTGGGCCGTGTTCGATACGGTACTAATATTTAATTTAATTTTCAAAGAAGTCAAATGGAAATAAGATTTCGTGTTATATTTTCCATGGAATTTCTACATTCATATTTATCTGGGTCATAAATGCAAAAGAAAACATAAGAGATATTCAGTCTAAAAATATCTCATTTCAATAATTGTTAAAATTGAAATATTTCTAGTTTCCTGCCTTCTTTTTTACACAAAAAAATGGATGAATATTTCGAATTCTAGTTCGGGACTGACGGGACTCGAACCCGCAGCTTCCGCCTTGACAGGGCGATGCTCTGACCAATTGAACTACAATCCTAACAAAGAAAGATGTATGGTATAAATATCCATAATGCTAATATGGATATCATCCCATTCAGCTATACTAAAGTACAAAATGATATTTTGTATCATATATTTACATATGAATATAGAATCTAGTGAGAGTCACCCATATTATTAGTAATTTCTTTTTGTTTTATTCACAACAACAGATAATTTTTGTGTTCTTTAAAGAGGAAAAGACTCTTTTTCATGAGACTTTATGAAATTTCATCATTCACATAATATATTTTATTTATTCATTAAAATAGTTCAATAAAATATCGATATATTTTGTTGTTGTCTAATATAAAACTAAGGAAAATTCTTAATTAATGTTATGATAATTTCAAATTGAGAAAATAATAGTTTCAAAATTAATTAAATAAATCAAATCTTCAAATGAAAGGTACTCTTATAATTTATCTACATAAGTTAAAGGTGTTAATTGAATTTCATGGTCTGGAGACATATTGTCTCAAATTAAAAATGTTTGGGGAGTAGCGGTAATTGTAAAAATTAAAAGTTCAGAAAAGTAATTATCACACTTTGAAAGTTGAGAAGACTGTAATACGTAGCATTACCGCTAAAAAATACCCTTACAATAAATTTGACCTATATTTAATTAGATAAAATATTTTACGACAAATTCTATTTTTCAAACATTTTTTTATATATTTTGATTCACATAAATTTACTTTACGTCTCCTTCCTGTCTACTGCAACATCAAAAGTTCGGTATGCCACCGTGTCTCCATGGAAGCAGAATTCTCTGTCGCGCAGCAGTAACGGACGTTTAAGATTCTCTGCGTTGTAGGCTACGGACGGCTCATATTTGATTCAAGGAGAGTCTGATATTATAAAATTTAGCTTGCATGAATTTCGATGCAAATCAACGACTGAGATTTACCACGCAGCTCACACAGTATTTGTGCTGCGCGGTAGAAGATCTCCCCATGAGCACTTGAGCAGCACACAATTACATGACATGGTCTACTTAGCTCATGCTGTCATGCAGCCGGCTTAATATGTCACCCACAACCAATCAAAATTACTAATTCATATTTCATAAACCGACACATCTTTGAAAATAATAATACGACGTTGCCTTTGACTTCATTTCAAATTTATTAACACTAGAAAAAAGTATGCATGACCTCGACCTACATATAGGGCTCACATATCTGACTTGGATCGATGTATATCTAATAACTTTCACCGATCAAATACAAGTTTATAATTAGCCGAAGAAAGCGAGTCCATATCTCTTGAAATGATCAAAAATTTTCAGGAAAAAATGAACAGTTTTACTGAGTGAGTACTGTAACACAATTATTATACGGACATGTTAAAAATATTGTAACAGCGTTGAGAATCAGAGAATAAAAAGCTATTGTAATTTTAGAAAATACGAATTCGGAAGAAAGCCGATTCTTCTTTAAAAACAGTTCTTTGGTTTCATCACCAAGTGCTTTTGACTTCATTTGAATTTATTTAAAGCTATTAACTACTTCCAGGTCGTCAATAGGTTTAAAAGATAGCATATTACAAATTATCTTACCAAAGTGCTTCGTAAGTCCATTTTTAAATTGCCGACTCCTACCTAGTATTGTGATAAAATATGAGATTTTTATGGATGAGGATTAGAGTTCAAGCTCCAGTTAGAATTATTTTTATAGAATTTTCAAGTTTATTTTATGTTTTGTTTGTAAGTGTGTTATAAACCTACGAATAATAAGTAAAAAAAAATTCTAGTAGATTTATTCCGTTTTGTGGGAAGACCAATATCCCTGATCAACTTATTATGCTTTAATTACACAATCATGTAGTGACCTTCTTAATTATTTTTGGCTTTGCAAGTTTCAGAAAGAATGAAGAAATGAAAATGAGGACATAATGGTTTTGTTACACTTTAAATTGTAAGAAAAAGAATATTGAAAAAAGAAATAAAAAAAATCTGCATTATGATCGTTCGTTCATTTTCAGCAATTCGTTAAATTTTATTGCGAAAACAATGTGACATAGAAGTTTCCTTCGTTTCTTTCCCTTCACTCTTTTTTCATCCAATGTTGAACTTATATATATTCTCTTTATGCAATATAAATTACTAATTTATTTTCTTAAATTGTCTTAATGATCTACTTATTAATATAAGTAACTATTTACATTCTTTGAAATAGTGCCCCTTCTGAAAAGTAATTCTTCATAAGTTGATAACCTTAATTGTTTAATAGCAATTTGTTGTGCATAGTAGCCTTCAACATGTTTCTTATTTTCCATTGACCATAATGGTAGTTATGTAACCAATTTAGCAGTCTTATTCATACTTGAATAACGAAAATGTTATACTTCTTCAATATTAATTTCTATTTACTTAAATCATTATAGTGTTTTAGACTTCCTTTATACTAAAAAAATATACATATCGATATTATGAGAAATCACATTTATTTATATTGAGTTTTCTTAATATTATATGTGACATGTGTTCCACTTAAACTTGATAACAATAATAAAAAACATAAATTATTTTTTAATTGTAAATTAGTTACTGCAATTCAATACCTTTTAAGTTTTAGATCGACTTATCAATTGTATCAATTAATAATTTCATCATTACCAATTTTTTTGTGAACCTAGCGAAATAAAATGTTTACATAAATTGATTTGCTCTAATATCTATTTAATTTATTTTGGATTAAATAATTGAATTGCACCGATCAATATATCTAGTTTTGTCCGAGTACATCTAACTCCCTATTTTCTAAAAATAATATAATGAACTGTTATAATGCATAATAAGCAACCGCGACCTGAAGTGTAACATAATCAATATTCTTTTTCTTATTATGTTACTGCAATTTGTTGTGCATAATCTGCATTTTGAGTTTCGAAATTGATAAAGGCGATTAAAGTCACAGGGGTTGCATGTCTGTATCATATGAAAATGAAACGCTGACACAGAGAAACAATAATAATAATAGTAATAATAATAATAATAATAATAATAATAATTCGAATGCGTGATAAAATAAAAGCCACAAAAAGGCCTACGACGGTGTCAACTGTCAAGGTATACGTAGTACATATATGTACTTCTGGCATGGTACATGCCAACGCTAACTCAGGATTTCCCTATAATAAGTCCCTTAAAAAGATAGTGTAGCTAGATATTAACTTTGTAAGACTGAAAGAGTGAGGTCTCGTATATAAGAAAGACAGCAGCATAAAAAAAATTTAGAGGCATTATATAAGCTTCAGATTAATAATAAATTTAAGGCAATACTCATTATATATTATTTTCTCTCATGATTTTGAAATATATTAAAGTCTTTCATAGCATTATTTTTAAATTTTTTGTTTTATTTAAAACAACATGAATGAATGTGGTCAGAGTATTTTTTTTGTTTTTTTGATAATATGCTGGTTGAGAAGGAAGCTTAAACGTGTATTATTGTTGTTCAGGTTTTTACTTCGATAAATTAAATTGTCCTTCAATGATGAAACTGTGAATAATTATTGAAGAGATAATTGTTCACCAGTCATAAAATTTATTTCTTGCAATTGTTCATTCCAAACTCATAATGACGTGATCTTGTATTTACTTCCTGCAAATAAGTTTCTAACGTTTCCGACATAAAAAATCTATAATTTAACAGAAGAAGAAATCCATCACTCTAAGAATCAGCTTCTAGTGATATGAGCAATGCTCTTCTAAAAAGAAATTTCAAAAGCTAATTCTGAAGAATTTTAGATTAAAATTTGAATAAAACTTGAGAAAATACTTAACTTTAGAAATCCACCACTTTGAAATTTAAAAATTATGACGATTGGTCCTTGTAATAATTCTCTGATACTTCAACTCAAGGTTA
>CAXKVX010004553.1:0-15272 GCA_964058865.1 Eleocharis quinqueflora
ATCAAATCTCACAAATGGACCGTTAAAATTTCGATTTATCATGCTCAATAATTTCTTTGTATCAAAATCTTGCGTGATACCAAAATTTTCTATTTTTTGAATCTTGTAAGTATTTGTTTTGGATTTTTGAAAATGACCAATTTTATGTATAAGCCTTGATTATTTTTATTACTATTTTTTAGTCATTTTCAAAAATCCAAAACAAATACTTACAAGATTCAAAAAATAGAAAATTTTGGTATCACGCAAGATTTTGATACAAAGAAATTATTGAGCATGATAAATCGAAATTTTAACGGTCCGTTTGTGAGATTTGATGATCAAGCACCGACCCCTTGGTGCTTGATCAAGCACCATAGCCCAGTTCTATATATATATATATATATATATATATATATATATATATGCTCATTCCTTGAACAGTTAGCTAACATCACTTATTAACATTAAATTATTAAATATTATAAAATCTACAAGTACAAGCATCTATTGAGTTGAAGATAGTTGGGCTGAAAATGCGCTAAATTTCTTCCTTTTGGTCAAGTGTAGTTTGATTAATTCGGCAATCCCAAAAGTTCAGGGATCTTTTGACAATTGACACGTATATGCTTTTTACAACAGTAATGCTAATGATCGTTATTTGTGCACCACGAATTGTTTTACTGTTATAATATTTTTCAATAATTGAGGGTTTTAAAAGTGGAGTAAAATTTTGTAATCAAAATTCTTCAAATATAAATCTACTAAATATTATGCACTAGTTGAATAAATAAAATAAGTTTACAAGCATGATTTTTGTTTAGTATTCAGAAAAAAATGAGTCATGCCTTACTCGTGCAGAATTAATCACTTGTCATCTCGATTCAAGATTCGACTCCGCGCAAATATCTCAATTCCTCTCTCGTAGCATGACCATGGATCAAATGGCAGATATAGATTTATTTGTGTGGAATTATATTAAAAAAAAATATTAGAAAAAAATAATTTTCTAATATTTTCTTTTCTTTTCATTCTATCTCCGTGTACGTATGGTGTATAGTATATATTTCCAAGGATAATGTTTCGTAGATACCACATTTGATATTAACTATTGATATCGATTTTATTATGCATCTTTATTTGAGTTATCTTGCACATTATTTGAGTTATTATGCATGTTATACCATAATAAATATTTCAGTACATAAATTAACATGTATAACTATTTCATTATAAAAAATAACATGCATGATAATTTAAATAATGTGTACGATAACTCAAATAAAGGTGCATAATAAAATCGACAACATTTATAATTATTTCATTACAGAAAATAACATGCATAATAACTCAAATAATGTGCAGTATAATTCAACTGAAGATGCATAATAAAATCGATATCAATAGTCGGTATCAAATATGATATCTACGTATTAGCTCTCTATTTCCAATTATTTTCCTTGTAAGAACAATGGTGAGATAAAGATAAAATGATATTTATATAGAGTGGTGCTTCTATAACGTATACGACAATTTGATACTTATTGATTTTATTAACCACATCAGTTACATGAAATCAGGAGAGGAGATGCGTTGCTTTTGGTGGGTTCATGACCCATTTGAAATAAAAACTTTACTGCATAAAGAGTATAGTTATGAATAAAGAAAAATGTAAGGACCCATCTGAAAAATGTCATGGACCTAGTTGGCCTTGGTTCTCTTCGCCCTTTGTTGTTCGCTTCTTCCCTCCCAAAATTTTCTTGTAATTATCATGTGGTATTTTATATTATCTCTACTAAATTTGTTGCATTTTTTATGTTCTTACATATTTTATATTAGCATTTTTGTGTTACTAAAATCAACTAGGAGAAACCGAGAAAGTAACATAAGTTTTTTATTCAGATTTTAGATATTTTGAAGGAGCAAAAATTCAAACGGACTAATCAATTATAATCATTTTTCTCATTCAGCAAAATTGACTGAGAGTTGCACTTGGATGGAATCAGGAGCGAATCTGGAGGCTATTTTAGCCCTGACACAACTAAGTTCGGACACTGAAGTTAAGATCAAGCTCAAATATAAACTCATTAAAACTCACTAAAATATCGCTATAAACTAATTTTTTACTACAAAAATAATTAAATTTACACTAAATTTTGCGTTTTTTTAAAATCAAGCCCCGGCACTTGTCCGGGCTTGCTCTTGAATAGCTTCGTCTCTGTCATGGAACTGATCATTTTTTTTTTTTTATGCTTATTCTTAAATAACAAGGTGAGGAATATTTTATAGTTAGAAAAATTCTGTAATTGTACTTAACTTAATACATATTTTATTTTTTTATTATAAAAAAGGTCCTTGTTAATTACCAAATTTTCCTACAACATCATCTAGATTTATTTCAGTTTATTGTAAATTATCTGCATGCTAGATGTACGATCTATTGAAGGATAAATTGATGATTAGATAGAAGATGATTTGTTAGATGATTGTCCGTAACATATACAGAAAAAGAGGTGTTCAATAAGATTATTTATGAATTTTTATTATGTAAAATTATCAAAAAATGAAAATTAGTAGGTAATTGTTGTAATTTTCTATGTTTATTATCTTAGATTTATTATTTTTGAATGTTCGAATTATTATTTATGAACTTGCATTGTTGTTATTGATATATTTGATTTCTCATTAAACTTGTTTATGTTAATTTCTTTGAGAATTATTAAATTTAAAATTGTTGTTCTTATATTAGATGTTATGTCGTACATATTTTATAAAAAAATATGAACCCTACTGATAAAATTTTCTTACTACGTGAAATAAGGTCCTCAGACCAATTCTATTAATTAGTATCATTGAAATTTGCATTAGCCAGTCAGTCTGACTTGTTCAGAGTAATTAAAATAAATAAATATTAATGAAGTTTTAAAACTTAATAATAAAAAATATTTATATCTTCTTTTTAGAGACTGTTAGTTGACTTCTGAAACAATGATATATTTTACAACAAGTTGATTCTAAAAAATTTAAGTAGAAGACTTACGATCCCAATGATCTAATATTTTCTGTTGTTTTTTATGTGTTTTTTTATTGCACACAAAGTCAAATAATTTTGTAAATCGAGATATGACTTTGTACATCATAATTATGCATGATTCCTCTATACGATTTGCTTGCCCTGTTTTAATGCCCCCTATTTACAGTATAACTAGTTTAAAATGTGACTTTATTATAGCTTATTTATTGTTACTTTATCAATGATGTATGCTATCGAATATGAATAATTATATGAATTAAATATATTATTATGAAGAAATATTAAATAAGGAAGCGACTAACTGTCCTTCCTTACAAGCTTTCCTTACACGTCCTCCATATACGACAAATGTAGTAGTCTTTATATACTGAATGTAAGTCTTTATAATCAAATGTAATAGTCTTTATACTATTGAACTGGATTCATTATAATAAATATTGAGTGTCAAGTTTTCATTTCTCAAGACATGTAGTATTTATTTGTAATTTCCTTGTTAATTATATACTGCAATGAATACTGTATCATGAAAGTCTTTATAATTAACATTCAAAGTTTTTATACTTTTGACAGTCTTCATTTCTCAGGGAATGTACACATAATACTTTATTTGGCAGTCTCAATTTTAACATGAAAGTCTTTATATTAAATGTTACAAATCTTTATACTGTATCACGTAACTGTTTGTCGCGTAGCGGAGGACACAAGAGGGGAACAGAAAGTGGGGATGATATATTAACTCATTAAATAAAGGTATAAGGAGAGTCATATCTCCTGTAATAATATATTTCTACCATGAAAAAATTATTAATGATTATTTTATATGAAGATTCATGGAACATAAATCTTGAGACAAATTATCGTTTGATTTCCTCAGTAGTAATTACTACAGAGAATGTGAATTTAATTGAACTAGAGAAAGAAGTATTCTATTTTTTTTTTTTTTTGTCGTAAGTTAATTTTATCAGTAGACGAAATTTGAAGAAAATAATATAACATTGGAGGGAATTATATTTACATGTAATATTGCGACCATTTTATTGTCGCAACAACCATAACAATTCGAAAAAAAATATGTATAATTAAATGTATACAAAATTTAAATGTAAAACTCTGTAAAAACATTACAATGTAGTAAAATAATAATAATAAGAAGAAGAAGAAAAAGAATGCTCTCAGTCATGAAATTCTGGAATCTTCAGATATAAATGAAAAGTTGGAATTTTAAATATCTCAACCATTTGTTTTTGTTTTGTTTTTAAATTGTTAATATTAAAATTTGGAAGTTTAGGTTAAATTAGACATAAATGGATCAATACGACATTTCAACTTTTGGTGGGATTCACTAACAACAATAAAAATCTTGACGATGCATTTCCAAATGAATTCGAAAAACCACTAAAAATTAAACACATATTCATATGATTTACTATTAACTAGTACATTGATCGTGTTTAAACGTCCGTGCAATCGAAATTTATTTTGATATTTCATCAAAGAACAATAAATTCAGACATATTTAAATTCTAAGGCTTTTGAAGAAGACGGGCGGATTCATAATTTTCATCAGAAAATAACAAGATTTATAATTGTTTCATAAAGAATAAAATGAAGTACATTTTTAAATATACATTATTATTTTGAAAAAAAGATAAATCATATAAATATATATGATTTTTTTGCAAAAAAAAAATAGGAGCAGTTGTAAAGTTAATTCATTGTCAACAAAAAATTTAAAATTTAGTCAATACATTATAAAGTCTTAGTTACTTTTGATACGGTACAGTGCTCAACGTTTCGCCTAAAATAAAGATATGTGAAGCCTTGAAAATTAATTTATCTGCTAGTAAAACAAATAGGGAGCTGATACATAAATACCATATTTGATACCGACTATTGATATCGATTTTATTATGCATCTTTAGTTGAGTTATCGTGCACATTATTTGAGTTATTATGCATGTTATTTTTGTAATGAAATAGTTATACATGTTATCGATTTTATTATGCACCTTTAGTTGAGTTATCGTGCATATTATTTGAGTTATTGTGCATGTTATTTTTTGTAATAAAATAATTATAAATGTTATTTTTTGTACTGAAATAATTATGATATAAAATGCATAATAACTCAAATAATGTGCACAATAATTCAACTAAAAATGCATAATAAAATTTATATCAAATGTGATATTTACTAAACATTATCCAAACAAATAAACAACGAACAGGTCAGCTGATGTTACCGTTGTGCTGTTTTCTATGCTTTGACTTCAAAGTTTGTCCATTTGACAGGTTTTGGTTAATTGTTTGAACTGTAAAATATTCTCTTTTTTCTTCCTAAAAAAAAAAATATTCTCTTTTTGCAAAGTCAAAATAAACTACGAACGACAGCACTGTAACATGGATTTCTAATTTTCTATCAGAAATCATAATCATAAATATAATTATCTCGCACGGTTGATGACTTCATGCATGAGCCGTCGCAAAGTCAAGGTATCTCATTGTTTTCACACGATCGCGACGGTTCAAATACACGTGTAATGATTCAATTGGTTTTACTTTTGCCCCTGTGCGACTGTGCGAGTATACATTTTGGTTGAAACTTGAAAGTGCATTTGTATATTTTTAGACGAGCTAAACACGTCGGTGTTTAAATCATAGGTAACAAATCACGATTAAATTTTGCATTAAGAAACAGTGAGTCATCCAAGTATTCAAGTCGGTCACTTTTTTCACACCGGCACTAAAACGAGCAAGTAAATTATTTTGTATTTTATTGAGTTATGGTCTGACGTCATGATGATGATGATGATGACCACTATCACAGAAACGATACTTACCAAATTCATAAAACTATGGTTATCGAAGAAGTTGTTAAACATCATAGGCATAAATGTTAAAAAATTATCTGGAGATAAGGCAACAATTAATTTTAAATAACTGCTGGCGTAGGTGGAGCTACGTCAACGATTATTTAAAATAATTGTTGCTTATTTTTTTAGAATTTTTAACTCTAGAGCAACGATTATTTAAAACAATTATCGGCAAAGGTAACTGTTTAGGGTTTAGGGTCAAGAAGTGGGGACATCGGAGATCCGGAAACGTAGACGAGGCCTAGGGCAAGCCGAACTCCGTCAACATATTGAGCATTTTATTTTTCCTATCTCAATTTACTTAGTTTGATTGCTTGATTTGTTGATTGTGAATTGAATTATTATAATTGATAGGGTGAATTGAATTGCTTGAGTTGTTTGCTTGGCCATAATTAGTGAAATAACAATTAGGTCCCTAGTTAATTGGTGAACCGAACAAATTTAGTATTACACCTAGGCGCCTAGGTGTAATACTAAATTTGTTCGGTTCACCAATTAACTAGGGACCTAATTGTAATTTCACTAATTATGGCCAAGCAAACAACTCAAGCAATTTAATTCACCCTATCAATTATAATAATTCAATTACTACTACTCAATTCACAATCAACAAATCAAGCAATCAAACTAAGTAAATTGAGTAAATGTAAATTGAGATAGGAAAAATAAAATGCTCAATATGTTGACGGAGTTCGGCTTGCCCTTGGCCTCGTCTACGTCTTCGGATCTCCGATGTCCCCACTTCTTGCGGTAACAAGCCTGGTCCACTCCACTAGACAAATAACTTGTTCAATGTTCAACTTCGAAATTGGACTCACTTACACACATCGGTGGAGCACCAACCCTAACACAAGATGTTGAGCTAATCTCCCTTACACACCGGTGGAGATTAACCTAACTACCCCTTTGCCAACTTAACCTCACTTACACACACCAGTGGAGATCAAGCCGATTATCTTGAGCTCTAAATATGTGTATTTCTAGAGTCAGTTACAAGCACGATTTTGAGAGAGTAGAACATATCTAATTCCTGAGTGAAGTGTTATCAAGTCAGAAATCAATTCTAGAGTTTGGAGAAGAAGAAGATCAAGATTCAGCAATTAACATGGTTTTATGTCTTCTTTTCCTTTCTTCATCTTTGTTTTGTTGTTTTATGTTCCTTAGCATGTGTTGCTAAGTTTTCTTTAGATTTTTCGAAGGTTTGAGTACTTGAAATTCTTGTAATGTTCATTTAGTAATAGATTTGTATATGTTTGTTTGAATTATGAATTGTTCTTTGTTCTTAATGTTGTTTCTTAACCGTTACTAATCTAACGTTTTGATATTTTGAATTGAGAAGTTAATGGTTGAAACCAGACCACGAAGAATAGTTTGAATAATTAGTTAAGTATCGAGAGGTGACGTTGATTAAATATGAATTTTATCTGATTGTTTGGATTAATTGTTTCAAGTATCTAGGGGTCACATCTAATTGGTTTGGAAAATTGAGACACTTACACAAACTTAACGAGTTTATATAAGTATAATCAAGTAATGCATGATGAAAATTGTATTGATCTAAATGTAGGTGTTTATACAGAAATATCTTGAATATTGATCGTACTTCGAACTGTGCCTTCATAATTATCAAACAAATAACTCTTATTTTACTAAATAAACATATCAAGGGTGGATAAAAAACTCTTAGAGAATCCTGTTTATTAATGTCATCTGTTTTGCAATCCATAGAATGTTGTTTTTAAATTTTTATTATGCATATTATTTACTCGTCATGGCATCTAACAACAAAATTTTAAGAGAAAGAGATTCATCCATCACTACATAAACAAACTTTTGACTGTTAACTGTGATAGACAAATATTACTCCAATACAATCATCGCAATCTGTTCTTCGAATTTTGAACAAAAATAACCGTTTGAAGATTTTAATTTTATTTATTTTTAGTATCAGACTTTCTAAATATAACACGTGAATATATACTAGAGCAAGACAAATAATATGCATAGAACACCTCATTTTATCCTATGCATATATAATTGGCTCAATAAATTGAGATTTAAGTTAACTCAATAAGTTCTTCATATCAAAATATTGTAGGAAATAAAATTTCGTGATTTTGAGAGCTTTCTTGATATTTTTAAATATTTTTTCTCACCGCAGCCCAGAAAATGGCATTTAAAAAAACAGTCCAAAGATATATCCTACAATATTTTAATATGAGTAATTTATCGAGCAACTTAGATCTCAATTTATTGAGCTATATAACATATGCATAGGACGTAAGAGGATATTTGTGCATATTATTTTAATCTTGCGATATATACTACAATAATGTAGTTAAATTATGGACATAGAACTAACTGAAGAGTAACATTTTAGAAATTATTTTCAAACCTCATTGATGAGCCAAAATTATACATACCTTTATGCTATAATTAAGTCCGAAGAATAACACACGAATTTTCTAGTAATAATTTATAATAAAACTCAGCAAACTGCATCAAACTCCGAATAATCAAATGCTACACTAAACTTTGTGAAATGAAGATTCTAGATCCAAAGGAGAATATACACCAAGAAGCCCAGGAGAAATTATCTTTTTTTATCGCGAATATCTCTTGAAAGAGAATTTTTTTTCAATGTCATTCGAAATCAGAGAAATCATAAATTTATCATTCAAAATTAACTTCTCTCTTATTTGTCATTAAAAAAACATCTTGCTCTTTTATTGACTGTTTTTATTTTAAAGACAAAAATGCCTATGTCAATCTCCTTTCTCTTACTTCTCCATTGTCGGATTTTGTGAGGATGTCGCCGCAGCGGAAGGAGGAGGATGTCATCGTGGCTGAGAAGTTAGAACCAGGAGCAGAGCCCACAAGTGGAGAAGTATAAGGAGAAAGGTGATCGATAGGAGCATTTTTGTCTTTAAAATAAAAAATGGTAAAAAAAATGTTGTTTTTGGATGACAAATGAGAGAAAAATTGATTTTGATTGAGAAATTCACGATTTTCAGTTTTGAGTGGCACGGTAGAAAATTTCAATTTCCTAAATGATATAGCAACTGAAATGGTTTACATTTTTATGGAAAAAGATCTAGCGCCCCAAGTTTTTTCTCGAGTCAATGCTCCAAAAGGGAGCCCCCTAAAGTCAAAATAACGGGCACACGTGGGACCCGTCTATCAATATAAGCGGGAGAATTTGAGGGGCAGGACTTGGGGCCACTGTAGTAGTGTCCTATTTTTATTTTGTAAAGTTGTCACATGAAACTCAACTTGTTAGTGACAAATTCTGTGTTCAACTAGATGTTTCAAGTTTGTTGTGCACTTGAAAACTGTAACTAATAGTTTTCGTCACAAAATGGGATGCAAACTAAATAAATAAGATATTCATATTACTTGAAATAGGTGTACATACTAGTTCTTTCAAGTATATTGTGCACTTGAAAACTGTAACTAACAATGTTCATCACAAAATGAGGCGCAAACTAAATTAATAATGTGTTGATATGTTGAAACAAATGTTCATACTAGTTATTTCAAGTATGTTGTGCACTTGAAACTGTAACTATTAATGTTCATCACAGAATGAGGCATGGACTAAATTAAACAATATGTTCAGATTAGTTGAAACATGTGCTCATACTAGTTGTTTCAAGTATGTTGTGTTGTATCAAACAAATTCTTATATTTGTTGATTTGCAAAACTATTTGAATTTTATCATTTCTTGTGCTTAAGAATGTTTGTAGGGACCTTTGAGTAAAAAGAAAAAGCGAATCGAGAAATGGACAAGAAAGAACTCAAGAACAATTTAAGAGATCAAGATTAAGAAGAAAAATTGTTTGGGTCAACTTGTAAAACTAGAATATTTAAATTTGAGATTGAAAAGAGCAAAGAAATAAAAACTCAACCTTTGGCGTTATAACACTAGCTTTGGCGCTATAACGTAGTCTGTCCAAATCCTTGAATTTGGTTATAGTAAAAAATCCGTGAAATCTGTTACTAACACAATCTTAGCGTTACAACACAAGACCATAAAAACCAATCAAAAAATGGTTCAGTGCCAAATTGTTGAGAAAACTGTTATAACACTAGATTTGGCGTTATAATGATAAGTCCTGTCAAAACCAAACTGTTGAGTCTGAAAATATCTATGACATCCGTGAGCAACGCCAAGATGGCGTTATAACGCTAGATTCAAAATTCAAATCCAGAATTGTCTTGTCATGACTTGTTGTAGCGTTATATGGTAAGTTTCCAATAGAATTGGCGTTATAACGAATTGAAATTTCAGAAAAATTCAAATCCAACTTCAGGAAATTTTGTCTGCACTCTACGTGGCGTTATAACGCTAGATTTTCTGTATGGTTGGAGTTATAACACAAGTAGCGGTGACCTAATTTTGTGCCAAATTTGAATAAATATATGGTTGTTGCCTCATTTCTTCTTCCTTGAAGCTTATCTTTTCTAAACCTTTTTACAACAGCCATTGGTAACCTCTTGAGCTCTATTCATTTAGCCAAATTCTTGCTCAAATGTCAAGTTTAAATAGTCTAAATAGATCTATAGCCTTGTGCGATTGTTTGTGTGATTATTTACTATCATTAATTCTTATATTTTATCTATTGAGTGTCGTGATTTGTTGGTTTGGTTCTTCACCGGTGTGTGTAAGCGAGACAAAGTTCGACACTGTGTAAATTAGGTTGGTGCTCCATCGGTGTATGTAAGCGAGACCAATTTCATCTTATACTTGAACAATTGTGTTAGTGAAGCAGATCAGATTTGTTACCACAAAGACGAGGTGTCAGGGATTCGGAGACGTAGGCGTTGCTGAACTCCATCAACATATTGAGCTTTCTCTTCTCTGCCTTTTCTACGCTTCTCATTATACTTCATTGAATACGTAATTGATTGAGAATTGCTTGTCTTGTAAAAGTTTGGAAAATTGCATTTTAGTCCATAGTCCCTTGTCATTGTTGAATTCAAAATTTGTACTAAAATCTAGGCCCCTAGATTTATCATGTCGTGCATTTGAAAATACATATAATATACAAAATACTTTCACTAATAATGTTCATAACAGAATGAAATGTAGACTAATAAAAAGTGTCTGAATTAGTTGAAATATGTATTCATACTACTAAAATAAGTGTTTATATTTGATACATTTGTTTGTATCATTTGTTATGTGCAGTAATTAATAACACGTGAATGATATGTTAGTGATCGTTATTTTTATAATTTTTTCGTTGTTTCTAACAATCTCGTTAAAAAGAAGATAAAGATAAAAAAACGAGAAAAGAAAAAATAGAAAAGAAATGTAGTTAACAGAGATAAAAAATAAAAAATAAAATAAAAAAACGAGAGCAAAGGCGAAATATTAGAAAATCAAATATTTTCTCATTAAACTCTCATCTCTTAATCTAATAAATAACTGCATGATTTCTACAACGGCCCGGATCGGCCCATTAGCAGCCCATTTATAAGCTATCTCAATTCTTATCCGATTCCGATCGCCATCGCCTCCTCGTTCCCGTTCTCCGCCCCGCTCTTCCTTTCTAATGGAAGCGTAGAACCTCAGTAACAACCTCTACTGCTATTGATAGATAGTTCACTGAGCCGTACCACTTACAGAACTACTGCACTAACCAATAGTTGTATCAATGGCGACCACGATTACCACTTCGGCGTTTATTGCCACGCCACACCGCTCTGCTGGTATTAGCTCAGTTGCGTGGGCTCAGAGACTTCAGTTCTCTGCTTCTTCTCCTTCTTCTTCGTTTGGTGTTTCCTTGAGTGTCACGAAACCTTCTTCTCTAAGGTTGGTTTCGTTCAAGGCGATACGAGCCGAGGCGAATGAGACGCGGATGCCACCGATTCCCACCGAGGAACGGTGGATGTATGAGGAGGATGAAATCAATGGCCCGGTAACCTACCTTTTCAATTTCTATAATTAACTGTTGAGAATTGTTGAAATTTACCATATTTATGGCATTTTTAAACTTAATTGACGCATTATTGGGTGCAATGTAGTTGTCTGTGGGGGCGTCTATGTGAGTACTAATGTACTATAGGTTATTTGTATAAATAAGAGAAATGATGTTATATTAATATGAATAAGTAACTATTTTATTTGGGATTTCCTGGTATATAGTGGCCAAACTAAGTCTTAGTGAGAGATATTAATGGCAATTCGACAAATGATCCTTTAGAGTTTTTTTGTCAAACACCTTGTGTGTGCCTTGTTACAGACAGTAATATGAAGGAATTAGCATCATCATTCATATACAAGACATTGAGTTTGGTGCTGACATCCCATTAATCCAAAATGTTCCCTTTCCTTAAACTATAACTTCTCATTTTTAAACAATGACGAGTTTGACTCTATGTTTGTAGGATATTTGGAACAAAACATGGTACCCCAAAGCAGCTGATCATATAAATTCTGAAAAGACATGGTACATTGTGGATGCGACTGACAAGATTCTCGGCCGGATGGCCTCAACTATAGCAAATTACATTAGAGGAAAAAATCTTGCCACGTACACCCCTAGTGTTGACATGGGTGCTTATGTTGTTGTGGTATGTTATACTTCTTTTACAAACTATACTAACTTATTTGAAGAACATATTAACTTGGCAGGCATCTGAATCTTACCTGTTTAACATCTTAATCTGCATCAGTAAAGCGATACACTAGCAGCAGTAATGGGATATAAAACATTTTAGTATTTTTTTACATCTTCAATCTCGTAATTGAACTATCGCATGTTAATATACTAACAATTTCGATAATGTGCAACAAAGAAAATTTGCAAGTGCCTCTGGAAAAAAATAATTTGCAAAATAATGGGATCAAATGTACTCCAGGGAGGGCAAGTGCCTCCTCTGAATTTTTTTTTTGCAAAATAACTCTATGTATTTGTGCGATTTGTCAAATTTTTTTTGCAAAATAACCATGTATATTTAAAAATCTACGTCATTTTGCTCCTCCGAAAAAAAATTATGAATCTTGCCCCTGACGGAAATTCTGGATCCGCCCTACTTAAGGAGCCTTTATTACTTTTCATTTTGTAATCTTACTTCTTGCACACTTCTCTAGGCGTTAGAAAAAAAGGTTTCTCCTCTCTCCAGCTGATATTGTTAGTTCTTCAATGGTAAGCTGAAATCTAGCATACGAAATTGTTCGCCTAAATACACTCTCTCAAACGAGATCCATATTGCTTGTACTTTTCTTGTTCTCTAGTCCATTTTACTGTTACCTATGAGACTGTCAGTATGAACTGATTCTTGTTACCTACTGGTACACGATAAATTTACCATCCTTTAACGTTTCTTAGTCAACTTCAAAGGAGTTTAAAAGGGCAGTTCGGTGCACGTAGCTCTCGCTTGCGCGGGGTCCGAGGATGGGTCGGACCAATTTTGGGGTCTTTGTACGCAACCTTTCCCCGCATTTCTACATGAGGCAGTTTCCACGACTCAAACTCGTGACTTTCTGGTCACGAGGCGACAACTTTACTGCTGTGCCAAAGCTCCCATTCTCAACTTCAAAGGATTTTCCTCTCATTAAGTTTTGTTAAATTAGAAGTGCATTTCCTCTCATTGCCTCTTGGTAGCTGTCGTGACCGCCAGTTTCCTGTCAAAGAGAGCAAAAGACTCCGTAAATAGAGTTCTAAATGAAGAGGTTTCCATTGTTACTCCCTGGATTTCCTTGCATCGAACGTGCAATCTAATCCAAACTTATTCTGGAATAGAAATTAAGCACATAATACTTCCCTCTTTGTACTACACTGCTATTGGGTTGAAGCTAGATTTACCAAAACCGCAGTACAACGACAAAAAATGCAATTATGTGCTAATACTAAGTATAAAAGTTAACTTGCTTCTACGTATGGAAGCTTCTAGGTAACTTAAGATTGCTTTGTTTATGTACGACTTAATTGTCTATACGGTAGAAGCATGTTCTAATAATTGTATTTTCCCCCTTTTTGTAGTCAAATTAAGATTCAGGACTATCTTGGTTCAATTTGATTAATTTATATTTAATCATTTATATGTGTACTGAATAACATATTACATTAGGAAATAGGAATTATTTAGCTTGATATTATGTATATTATACAATAACAACTATGAAGGACAATTTGGTCTTTAACTTCACCGCTCCTATTAAATCGTATACTTTATTCACATATGTTCTGTAATCTATGTTACCAAACATGAGCACCTTAGTGAAGCTTAACTTCTTAATCCTTCCTTGATCCTTTGTGCCCATCAAGCCTTAGTTCTTAATTTATTTTGGGCAAACAGATAAATGCAGAGAAAGTTGCAGTAACAGGTCAGAAGAGGTCTCAGAAGCTATACAGGAGGCACTCGGGGAGGCCGGGTGGTATGAAAGTAGAGACCTTCGATCAATTGCAGAAAAGAATACCTGAAAGAATTGTAGAACACGCAGTTCGTGGTATGCTTCCTAAAGGAAGGGTATGTTTGCACTTTCTGTTTCTCTCTTTTTCTTTAACCTTCTTTCTTTTCCTTTTTGGGAAAGATAATTAAAATGCTTAAGAAAATTTTTAAGGAGGGGATATATAATTTCGTACTCTCTCTTAAACATTACAAATACCAAACATATCTCATTTTCTGAAGAAATAACCGAAGTTTCAAGCCCTGCCTTTGTTGTATATTCCTTGTATGATACCAAAATTAACCCCGCATAAAAAATATTAACATCATAAAAAATAGACGCAAGAATTAATATAAAAAATACTAACGTCATAAAAAATAATAACCGAAGTTTCTGAAGAATTAACGTCATAAAAAATAGATAAAACAAGTTTGAAAGAATGCCACCAAAATCAGGATTATTGCTACAATATTTACTTTTACTTTTCTATCATTTTATTTATTGTAGCTGGGAAGACAACTGTTCACACACCTTAAGGTATACAAAGGACCAGATCATCTGCACCAGGCTCAGAAGCCAATCCCTTTACCAATCCGCGACAAGAGAATCCAGCTTGTGAAGAACTAGATTCTTCCCTATTTGTTCCTGTTTGATAATTCTTGAAAGATGTTTAGACAGGAGTTGTGCATTCCTGAGAACCTACTTTTTTCTCCTTTTTACACTTGTATACTTCCTTTTGATCTCCTAGTTTCATTAATTTTACTGTATCTATGTTTTAAGCTCTCTCCTTCTGCCATGATCTGTTATGTTTTTCAATGTATCCTTAATTTATCCTGACTCTCAAGTGTCAACTGCTAATCTTGCTCTCATAACAGAGCTCTGCTATCTGAATAGTCCTATCGGAGTTGACACCTAGATGGGTTTGATATAGATTTTTGCTTTATATACATAATATTTTGAACGCATCAGATGATCCGATATCCGACC